>CM040188.1:26313701-26346201 GCA_022606455.1 Callitettix versicolor
AAGTTATATTTTGTTTGTGTTTAAATAAATGAATACATTTTAGTTATCATCAAAAGCTAATCTTGTTTTTATTGTGTAAATTACTTATTCATAACACATCACTTTATGTTATAAATTGGCGCCCTGACGTGGTGGCTCTTGAAAATTAAATTAAATTGAGAGTTTTTAAATATATAATTTTTTTTATTATATATATATATATATATATATATATATATATATATATATAAGCCGCCTCGGTGGCCTAGTGGATAGCGCACTAGGCTTTCACTCCGAGGACCCGGGTTCGATTCCCGGCGAGGGCTTGGCATTTTCATACGCTATAAATCATCCCATCGTCTTCATTAGCCAAATGTGCAAGTAGTGGACGTTATAATATATCGGACGTTAAACATATATATATATATATATATATATATATATATATATATATATATATATATATATATATATATATATCCTAATATTGTATATAAGGATATTATATTCATCCCATATAATGATATGAAAAAACTATATCTTTTAATATCCTTGATAATTGTAATAAATTTGTATTTTTTTGAAGGATATTATTATTAAACACAAATATATATATATATATATATATAATGATATGAAACTATGTCTTTTAATATCCGTAATAATTGTAGAAATTTATTTTGAAGGATATTATTATTATTAATATATATTAAAAAAATATGAAACTATGTCTTTTAATATCCGTAATAATTGTAGAAATTTATGATGAAAGATATTATTATTTTTATCAATATATATTAAAAAAATCGCAGCTGAAATTAATCGATGACTGAACACACGATTCTCTTTGAAACGATACGAGCAAGCAATACCCGCCCAGTTCCCTAAACGTGTGAAGTTCAGTTGACCCTCCCATACACAATTAGGCAACGAATACAATTTGCCAGCTGCGACAACTTGGATGTTACCCAAAAGCACTTCATTGTTCATCCTCTCTGTCCCTCTCATATTCGCTGTTGTGTTTGTTCTGGTAAATTAAATAATAGCGGCTATAATACCAATATGTCAACAACAAAGGGTAGACTTGTATTTATTGCAGATAAAAGCATTGATAACCCATAGAGGTTGTTACCGTGATTTATTTGATAGATTTATCGAGAGCTAACAAGTTATTTATTATTGCGGGCAATAACAAAGTAGGTTATAGTTGTTCTTGTAGCTGAAATATATTGTCAGTTTTATATTTATATAAATCTGTTAGTTTGAAAACCGTAAAACTTTAAAGAATAACTGAATCTACGTGTCAAATATTTTAGGCAAAGAAAATAAGCAAGAGATCTGTTTAACTTTACGTTATTTTGTATTTTGTTTACCTTTTAGTAACGGATATTATTGAATTATCTCGCTGGAGAAAATACAATAAGTAGCATCGGTTATAATTTTAGAATTATGTACCGATAAATGTCGGTGATATACTTGCAACCTCCCTGACGGAGGGTGATGTACTTGTTAAATTCAATACTCCCTAATTTTTTAAAAAATTTTAAGGCGAAAAGCACATTGAGGCTATTATCGCCTCCATAAATGTAAGTGTGAGTGTAAAAAGTTAAAGTCGTAAGTGTAGTGTTAGACTCGGGTACCGCGAGGGACGTCTAAATCCTCTCAATAGGTGCAGCTAGTCTGCACCCACCTGCAGGTACTCCGTAATATATGTTATATATAACTCTAATATATAATACCCTTTAATAAATATTATATATTTATGTACTATTTAAGGATCAAGGTCGATGTGGCTAAGTTAGTCTGCTATATCTTTAAACTGCGCAAGATTGTGTTTTCAAAACATAGTTACTTATCCTTTCCCGTTAAATGTTTTCCTTCGTTCTCATTTGTCTAAATGCCATAAAATATGGTCGTGAAAAGAAATAATACCATTAAATTTGTTATCATAAAATAGATTTTTTTTTTTTTTGGTGTTTAACGTCCGACTATTGTGCACACTTGGGCTAATGCAGACGATGGGATGATTTATAGCGTATGAAAATGCCAAGCCCTGGCCGGGAATCGAACCCGGGTCCTCGGGGTGAAAGCCTAGTACGCTATCAACTAGGCCACCGAGGCGGCCTCATAAAATAGAAACGGAAGTATATATATACTTTAGCCGCCTCGGTGGTCTAGTGGATAGCGTACTAGGCTTTCACCCCGAGGACCCGGGTTCGATTCCCGGCGAGGGCTTGGCATTTTCATACGCTATACATATCATCCCATCGTCTGCATTAGCCCAAGTGCGCACAATAGTCAGACGTTAAAAAAAAAAAAAAAAAAAAAAAAAAAAAAAAAAAATATATATATATATATATATATATATATATATACTACAATTCTATAAATAATATATCACAATTGTAGTCACTTGGTCATACTCACGTGTATGCCATAGAATCGAAAGATCATAATATCATGTGGCTGTTCTAGATTTCATAAGGGACAACTCAGCTGTTTCTCCATAAAAATAATAAATCTTTGCCAGTTGATCCAAGTGTACAGGAAGTTGATAACGGACACAGCAAAAACACTAGTCATATGAGCTAGAGGTGTGATATTTGACTCGATTCTTTGCATGTAAACAGATCAGCTGTTCACATTTTTAATTATTAACTAATCGGCTTAGTAAAAGACAAGTAAATAAAATCAATATATATCCGGCAGGTGTCGCTACCATCGTATGTTTTGTCATATTTCATTGTACCTGAATTTCGAAACTGCAGTTACTTCCGCAAGCTTTGACTTTTCCTTTAATGCTGATCCACCGTA
Source organism: Callitettix versicolor (assembly GCA_022606455.1). Classification (NCBI taxonomy): domain Eukaryota; kingdom Metazoa; phylum Arthropoda; class Insecta; order Hemiptera; family Cercopidae; genus Callitettix; species Callitettix versicolor. The sequence continues at coordinate 26,316,495 of CM040188.1, forward strand.
CTCATTAACTCTAACTGGCGAATAACTCTATTAATATTAAAGCGAATACAGTATTTTTGAACTCTAGTATTTACTTCGAAAAAGTATTACATACTTTGTATAAAAATTGTATATATTATAATTATACTTTATATATTTAACAGCTCTTTCTACATCAAGTGTCTGAATTAATTCCACGTTTTTTAAAGTAGCAACACATAAAAAAATAAAAATTACAAAATTTTATATATTATTATTATTATTTGCGTATAGACCCTGTTGGATCACGCAAAGCACTCCGACTCATGTCTTGTTCCTTCTAATCCTCCACACCTCCCTCATCCTGTCCCCATGGATCCTCTCCGCTCCTCCGTCCATTTTACCCCTGCTCTCTTTGGGATTTCATTCTCTGGGACCTTCCAACCGAGCTTCTTTCTCCTGTATACGTTCCTGTCTTCAACGTCTGTTGAGTCTATTCCTGCGTCATGTAGGTCTATTCTGACTTGTGCGATCCACGACGTTGTTGATTTGACACTTTGTATATACTTAAGGATTCTGTTGGCAATTCTCGTTGTTGGGATTCTACTGATGTGTCCATAGAACCGAAGCCTCCTTCTTCTGATATCTGCTGCCAGGTTCGGTATCTTCTCTGTGGTCTTCCGGGAGTGCAACCTGTATCCATCTTCTGTTAATCTCGGGCCAAGGATCTTCCTCAAGATTTTGCGTTCTTCCTTCAAAATATCCTCCATGGTAGCTTTCGTGTGGAGTGATAGCGTCTCGCTTGCATATAATACCTCCGGTTTTATGACTGTGTTGTAGTGTCTGATTTTTGTGTGCGTCGACATACATCTCGTATTGTAGATATCACGCGTTATACCAAGAGCCCTCTTCATTCTCAGTAGCCGAACCTTTTGCGCAGCCTTCTCGCCACCTGTGGGTTCAAGAATTTCTCCCAGATATTTGAAGTGCTTGACTCTGTTTATCTTACCATATTTTGTGTTTAGTTCTTGAATATTTAATTTTGTACAGAAGAATTCGGTTTTTAAACGAGATCTGCAGACCGACCCTCTCTGCACATTCCTTTAGGACTTCTATCTGTTTAATCGCTGTTGTTTCATTATCTGTGAGTATGGCCAGGTCATCTGCAAAAGCTAGGCACGCGATTTCTGTGTTGTCCCTAGGTCTTCCAAGTCGAACTGGTTTCCAGTGCCCTTCAATTTTAATTCTTTCTCCCATTCCCTGATAACTTTGTCCAACACCAGATTGAAAAGGAGAGGAGAGAGTCCATCTCCTTGGCGAACTTATATATATATATATATATATATATATATATATATATATATATTGTTTGGCTTTGTCCTACAAAACCCAAAGTTTCTTTGTAAACATTACGCCATCTGAATAATTGAGAATGGTGATGACGATGAGTCAGGCACAGAGATATTCATCAAAGCTGCCTTTATATTGAATTATTGGCTGAACGGTAATTTGTAACGTTGTCAACAAAGGAATTAACGATTTGTCATTCATTTTATCATCCGTAATTTGATATTAGCCAATCAGATGTGTGCTGTTTAATTGGGTTTTGCCAATTGAAATAAATTGTGCACAGCATTGCACTTTCACACTGTGGTCGACTGTTTGTTTGTAACGTGATTGGCTAGAACATCCGTATTTAAGACACAAATTATAATAATACATTTATGGAAATAGCATGTGATAGCAAAACAATTATTATTATCAAAATACATTTTATCCTTACCCAAATTTGTAATGGTATGTAATAATTAAATTTTCCTTTCAACGATATTTAAATGAATTACATGCACATACTGAAATGTTAAACTAAAGTAAACAATTTGAAGCAATCAAATTTTTAAAAAATATGAGACGCTAGTTCGTACAACTATCTGAAATTGTTTTTATAATGCTCCTTAATCTTTTGAACATCATTAAGCTTAATTTTTATACAGGATAGTTATAAAGAAAAACTAAATGTACAGTATGTATACAGCATGGGAAAATTAAAACCGGTCCGAAATGTATTTTTTTGTTATGTCGGTTAACAATCATTGTTGATTGTAACACATTGTATATTGCTTCAATGCAGTATATTTTGTGTATTTAATTTTTAATTTAAAAAATGCCATATTTTAATTCAAATTTAAATATCTGTAGTACTGCATTTACTAACTTAAATCGTTAGAATTATGACCTATTTTCCCGTATAGTGGTCTATTTACTAATCTCGTAAAGGCTACAGCGGTTTCGAAACTTTACTGTTTCTTCTGCAGGCCGTAATATAATTGAAAACACACGTCACAAACACTAAACATTTTTTAAAAAAAAATTATTTTAAGGCGAAAAGCACATTGTGGCTATTATCGCCTCCCTAAATGTAAGTGTAAGTGTAAAGTGTTAAAGTCAAAAGTGTAGTGTTGTAAGTATAAGTGTGTGTTAGACTCGGGCACCGCGAGGGACGTCTAAATCCTCTCAATAGGTGCAGACTAGCTGCGGGGCAAACACTAAATACATACACGATAGAATTTGGTTTGGTCAAACGATACGTGCAACTGCATGTCGTTACATTCCGGACTGCTAACTTATTAACTAACTATAATAACTAAGTCGACGCTAACTTGATATGTTACTTTAAATTAAATACTAATTCATTACAGACTTAGAAAATTTTCATTTTGCTGGGTAAATTATTTCTTAAAATATTAAATATTAGCTGGCGGTGATCTTGCGGTTTTCCTCAGACATTTTGAAAAATATCGTTTATCGAATAAACCTGCACACTCAGAACGATCTTTAAGCGGATATTCAACGCGTAATCGAAGGAATTAAATGTAAGTGTAAGTGAACAAAGTTGTAGTGTTGTAACGGTGTCTCACCGCGAGGGACGTCTAAATCCTCTCAATTACATTAATCGAAGGAATTGACAGTGAACATTTATAACGGTGTCCAAACGGAAAAGGAACGTGAACAGCTGTTGCAGGTCTCTTTCTTTGACCTTGTTTTTCGTTATGATTCGGAAAATCCAAGTAATAATACGCGTTTATATAAAAGCTGATAAAAAAGGGGTGAAACGTTTTCAGAACAAACATTTACAAACATCTATCTATAATTCGGTCTACAACGTTCTACGCCGTCTTCCGATCTCCAACCTCCACCGATCGCGGTCCCACCACAGGTCTTCTGGTAGATCCCTTTTTTTATTTCCTTTTCTACTCCCTCTCTCCAGCTCAGTCTCGGCCTTCCTCGTTTTATTCTTCCAGGTGTTCGCCATTGCATGATTTTTTTGGGAATTCGCTCATCCGGCATTCTTTGTACATGCCCTTACCAAACCAGTTGTTTTGTTCTTATATCCTCTACAATTGTATGCCTTACGTCCATTATCCTCCGTATACTTTCATTTCTCACTCTCTCTTTTCTTGATCTTCCTGCCGCCCTTCTCCAAAAGTCCATCTCAGTAGCCAACAGCATTCTTTCTGTTCTGCTCTTAATTGGCCATACCTCACTACCATATGTTATAATGCTTTTTACAATTGTGTCATAAATTCTTTACATTTACAAACATGTATGGAATAATTGAATTATACTCGGGTATTTTTCCAATAAAACGAATTGGTAACAAGTTTTGAAAGTAGCACTACTGCAAATATATTTTTATTATAAAGCCCCAAGTGACCTGTCTGACTTAATGACAGAAGTTATCAACCTAACCAAATTGTATTCCAAAAATTAACACCATGTTTGAATGTAAGTAATTGAACAAACACATTGATACACAAATGTTGTATGTATATTTGTCTTCAATTCCAACAGGTCTTCCTTATTTTGGCTGAGTGTTGAATTTTTATATACGTCAATAACCAGTTAAAATTAATTTATTTTCTAGGTAAAGTGTTTTGTTTTGTATTACTTTGATGTTTAAAACTTCCAGCACAGAGAGTAGGGTTGACCAACGAAGTCGGCATGGTTGTTATTTAAAGATACAGATTAAGAATAAAATACATTAAAGCGCCTAGTAGATTAAAGAGGACTTAATCTTGGACTACTTCTAGCATTTCCGTTAAATATTATATTAAGTTTTCTTTAATACTCTTAATAGATAAGGGATTATTGACAATTCTAGAGAAACTTTTCCAAGAAGTTTTCTGCTTTCAAAGCCTACACTAATCACTTTACGATCAACAGGCAAGGCATCTAAAAAGTAGCTCAGTCTACAGTTACATAAAAATAAATACCCTATTTATTTATGAAAGAAAGTTGTTATCAGTAAACAGTTCGAATATTTTGCAGCTGTCTTGCATGCTTTATGTGTCTGCTACATTTACATTTAGCAGTAGAGTATTAATTGCTACTGTTCTTAGCTCTGTCACTTACACTCTTGTTGAGTTGAACGTTGTAAAAGATGGTATTTAAAAACAGATATTTAGAGGTTATAGGTGCGATAGCTTCTGATAGTATCTATTTTGTAAATACGTTGCTTATGCACTAGTTCTTTCAATGAAAACTGTTATTTCAATGAGTTTGAACAGTCCACTGAAGTATTCAGCTAGAGATTTTCAAGAAGGTAAAACTCTTCGCCCTCTACTGACAAAATCATGTAAGTTGAAATTTTCTTATCCTTTTTGCATAGTCTATCCTGTTTCTCCATGGTATAAATGTCTACACTGTTCAAACCTTACTGAGTTCCATGGTTCTTCTGAGTTTTCCTCTGCTTAGGGTCCCTACTAATGCACATAGCAGAACCTCTTTCAATATACGTTTAGGGCTCAGAGGTCGATGTGGCTAAAGCAACGATCAGTCTGAAATACGCCCTTCAATGTTCTTAGTTCGAGCCGCAGTTACTTCCGTTACTTTACCTTCAACGTTAACGCTGGTCCCTCTTCCTCATTTACTCTAACTGCCATAATGCATTGACGTTAAGCTAAAATATGCCAGTAGACATTTCTAGCCAAGATCACTTTAGTCTTGGTACAGATTTCCGTTAACCCTGTTATCGCAGCTCCAATAAAGTTCTTATTGATACCCAAGGTTTGATACCCAAGGTTTGATACCCGTAAGGTCTTCTGCTTCTAGGAGCCTTTCCTACCTCCTTCTCTCTTCTTAATTTGCGCTTTTGCACTCCCAATAGACGTTTGCACGTCTAAAACCTTCTGATTTGAGACAGGCCGTCGCCTAATACAAATTTAAGGTAAACCAAACCTTAAATTTCTTGGTACATCTTAGTTTTCGACTCCCACTTTACCTGTACAACGGGCTAAAGTCAAAGTAAAGTTTACTCAAATTCTTCGTTATTAATGTAATAAATATTTCTGTTTTATTGGTTATTTTTAATAATATTTGTTCAACATTAAAAACTGGTTATTGATTTGTTGACTAATGTATCCTACCCTTGTATATTTTTACTTACATATCTTTTTTATTCTCTACTGTATTAAGTTTTATTGTTTTGTTGAATTTATATACTATATTAATGTCATTTAATATTCATTTTTTTTGCTTGGCATTTTTTAAGTAAATTTACTTCATAATAAGACACGATTCAGAGAGTATTTTAATTTATTTAAATATGCAACACATCCATGTAAAGGAGGACATAATAAAACTAAAGTAAGGGTAATCAAAATTATTACCCATTCACATTAAAACATTGATATAAAGTCTAATTTAGTGGAAAATATGGAAATAATAATGTAAATAATGTAATTGACTTATATAAAAAAGAGAAAATTGTAAAAGAAATAATTAATATTTTGAAAACAATTAATAAAAATATTCCAAAGGAACAATTGGTATAAAAATATTACATTAATGAATGAATGAATAGTGGGAGGAATTTGATTTAGGACCCGCTTCATCTACTGTATGAGTATTACGATCTAAATGGCAGGAAAACAGGAAAATATAGTGGAAAGCTGTTTAGTATGTTAAAAATTCTTAGGTAGGTTTCTCGAGAGTTGAAGTGAAAAAAATTGGAACAATAATACTTAGTTAAACCGTTTAAATATTTAATATATTTACTATTGTTGTGAAATTGTAAATACTATTATAATTCCCTTGTACTGTCTTAATAAATACATTATATTTGTTATTCGTTGCTTGCCTTTAGTCTACTTGAGCCCTGTTATTAGCCAATCAACTACATAAACGATTGGTCTTACAGTAGCCTCAATAGTTTAGGCCTGCTATGTCTATTAGGCGAACTTGTAAGGGTCTTGAGGCAGAAATTAGGAACTCAATTTAAACTTTAAAATTACCCCAGCGGGTGCTGTTCGCCCAGTAGTTTAGTAAGGTTTCAATTGAAACCTGTTATTATTGCATGTAAAAATGTTGAACGGACCAATAAAGAATTTTACGGAATATTTGTTTTTAAATTTAACATAATTTGTCTTATGTTTTACTGAAAGACAAATTATAAACTCTAATGATCTTGATTGCGACATTAAGTAGTAGCAATGCACAGCTGTATCTATGATGTGATGGAAGCAATTTTCAAAAAAGTAACAATAATTTATCAATAATATCAATAATTTATGTTATGATATAATATACACTAACGTAGATATATATCCGATAAAATGCGCTGTATATATACGAATATATATATAAATTTATACGAAAACATATTTATAAAATATACGAAAAATTCGAAAATTTCGTATAATTTTCTAATAGGAAAATGTTTACTAACCACCATCAGTGTTTTTTTATTTTCAATATAGTTTAAGTGTTTTCAATTGTGTTATGCAAAATTTCACGCTGATAACAATAATGAAATCAGATTTTCAAAAAAAGTGTAAGATAAAAGTTATTGTTGTTACGTTTTTGTAAATTTACTTTCATCACGTCAACAAGATATAATGGAACTGCTTACCGTCACTATCACTACTTTTCGAGAGATGATATTGTTTTTAATTTTTTAAGATTTGAAATAGTCGGCTTATATATATATATATATATATATATATATATATATATATATATATACCTAGCACTCCACACAAAAGCTATCATGGAGGGTATTTTGAAGGAAGAACGCAAAATCTTGAGGAAGATCCTTGGTCCGAGATTAACAGAAGATGGATACAGGTTGTACTCCCGGAAGACCACAGAGAAGATATCGAACCTGGCAGCAGATATCAGAAGAAGGAGGCTTCGGTTCTATGGACACATCAGTAGACTCCCAACAACGAGACTTGCCAACAGAATCCTTAAGTATACGAGTATACAAGGTGTCAAATCAACAACGTCGTGGATCGCACAAATCAGAATAGACCTACATGACGCAGGAATAGACTCAACAGATGTTGAAGATAGGCACGCATACAGGAGAAAGATGCTCGGTTGGAAAGTCCCAGAGAATGAAATCCCAAAGAGAGCAGGGGTAAAATGGACGGAGGAGCGGAAGAGGATCCATGGGGACAGGATGAGGGAGGTGTGGAGGATTAGAAGGAACAAGACATGAGTCGGAGTGCTTTGCGTGATCTAACAGGCTCTATGCGCAGATAATAATAATATAATTTTGAATGGAAAACTTGCTTGAAATCACGGGAAATATCAGATATTGAGCTGCTTAAAGATGTCGAAAATATAAAATTGCATCTAATTTACCAAGAATAAACAACAACAGGCATTTTAGAAAAGATTACTTAAGAAATGAACAGAATTTTGCAAAGCGACATTACATAAAATATATATAATTTTACAAATTGTAAAGAAATTATTTTTCAATTTAATGGTATTAAAACACTGACATAATTTATTTATAATTAATTTATTTGATCTGCTAATGAAATAAGAATATTAAGAACCGAAATTCAAATTGATTTTCTTGTTATATTCTTCTTCTTTTCTGCTAGGATTATTGTCACTATGTTCAGTATAATGATCTGCCTTTCCTAGCTTCGTCAATTCTACTTTCGTTGACGCGTTTTGGAGAACCTCCATCTTCAAAAACTATATCTATACTTGAGTATTACTTGAGAAGATGGAGGTTCTCCGAAACGCGTCAACGAAAGTAGAATTGACGAAGCTAGGGAAGGCAGATCATTATGCTGAACATAGTCAAATTGATTTTTTTGGATTAAATTATGATACGAATGTAAAAAGTCAATTCAATAAATAAATAGATATTTTTATATTATTTATCTATATGTCAGCATTGAGTGTTTTCTGGATTTTTTATACATATAAAATTGAAGATTTTATTTTCAAAATATAAGTAGATATTTATTTCTTAAAAATTAAACTTTTAATGACCATCAATATCAGATATCAGATATTGGGCAGGATAATGCCTTACCTTACAAAACGAGTCACTAGGGGATGAAAAGATAAGACCACCTTCATAAACTCTAACTGTAAGGTTTCACTGGCAAAACAGCAAATGTAAATCTAAGATAATATGGGATTGTCATATTGCCATTAAAAACCTGATGAAAACCAACAAAGTTCTCTGTTGTAGGTTCCAGGACATCAGAACGTAACGGAGAATGAAGAGGCAGATCGGTGTGATATGGTAGGAGCCGAAACCTTTCATTAACACACAACCTGGAGTATGTGTGTATTCCACACACAAGTGGAGTATGTTAAAATCCAGCTGGCAGGAAAGTCTTCCAGTGGGTTTCTAAACACCAAGTGACTCGGGAGAGAAAGGCAGGCTTTATATAGTCAAAGAGGATTTTTTAGAGCCAGCTAGATTTGATTAGATTTTTATTTAGATTTTGATTTAGATTAGATGTAAGAGTAGAAACTCTTACAGGCAGTGCCCTTAGGTTGAACAGGGCAGATCTGCAGAAAGTGATTTGCTTTCTAACTGTAGAAACAGATCAGCACATAATATGTGACTGTCCAGCTTTTGACAGAAAACAATTTGGATTCCGGGGCACTCTATGGTGAGGGGATAGAGGAAAGAACAAGGCGACATCATCCGAAGTTTATAATGGTACTCAAAAACGTAAGGTGGATTACATAGACTGAATGAACGAGAGTGCAAAATAAGCTATATTACTGAGTGACAGAACCGGGATTATGGTAGTCCTCGCCTTTTATTTATTAAACAATAATATTAAAAAAAATTCGGATATGAGGTGTGTTCAGAAAGTAACGAGAATTTTAATTTTTTGAACAAAATATTTATTTATTCTTCTACATTGATGTTGTCGCCTTCAAAATAGTCCCCATTGGAGATTATGCACTTCTGCCAGCGCTTCTTTCAATCCTCGAAACACTTCTCAAACTCGATCTTTGAGTTCTTTCAGCGATGCGTTTTTTAATGTCATCTACGGCTGTAAAACGAAGGTCCTTTAAGGTTCTCTTTATTTTTGGAAATAGGAAAAAGTCACACGGAGCCATGTCTGGCGAATATGGAGGCTGGGGCATCGTTACAGTACTGTTTTTGGCAAAAAATTCACGAACAAGCAATAAAGTGTGAGCTGGTGCATTATCGTAGTGCAAAAGCCATGCATTGTTTTTCCACAGATCCGGGCGTTTTTTTCGGATTGCTTCACGCAAACGGCGTTGAACTTGTAGGTAGTACTCCTTATTGACCGTTTCACCTGGTTTCAGGAATTCATGATGCACTATGCCATTAATATCGAAGAACACAGTGAGCATAATGAAATAAAGCAAATGAATTTAGTAACTACACATAAATTAAGAGAAAATGTTTTGTATATATTTAACACAATATGTTTTGATTTAAGTAAAAGTAATAAATTTTAATAAAATAGTTTAAACGATTTCTGAACACGTGTTAGGCATAAGAAATTCAAAATAACTGATTATAGCTGTCATACAGCTAAAACAGCCGGTGTAACAATATAGTTTATTTTAAAATAGTACACTACATTTTACTTTATGTAGCATATAAAGCTTCTTTTAAAGTATAAGGAAATATATTCTTGAAATGCTGCTAGATATTTCAGTTTTCAGATCTTCAGTTACAAAAAAGTGGTTTTTATTTGGATTTACGTCGGTCTGTATAAATGTGTGTGTGTGTGTGTGTGTGTGTGTGTGTGTGTGTGTGTGTGTGTGTGTGTGTGTGTGTGTGTGTGTGTGTGTGTGTCAGTTTGCGATGCTGGAAAATAAACAGATAGATCTATGTCTATGAACTCTGGATTGTAGATCTGGTTTTCCCACAACTAATTCATAACTTCTCAAAAATTTAATTTTCGATTTTTTCGTATAAAAAAGTATTGAAAAGTAATATTTAAAAAAAACAAGCTCTAACTACTACGCCAAATTTTGTTCAAATGCAGTCCTTAAAAACTAAAATAAAAACTGAAGGTGACCAGAAGAAAAAGAGGAAAATTGAAATATTTTAGCAAAATCGGATCATTATATTTTGATGAAATTTTAATCACAAATCAATATTTTTAACTCGAGCTAGTATATTAAGTTAGAATTAAATAAATTTACGGTTTAAAATGTATTCTTCTTCTTCAAAGTTGGCCGGATTCCTTCTATTTCCTCCCGGAGACTACAACGCTTGGCGCCCAACGTGGGCTCGAGAGGAAATAAGAGGAATCCGGCCAACTTTAAAGTAGACACGAACTTAATTCACCTCACCATTCCGAACCAAATGCTTCGCCAGCCTGCAGTCGACCCGATAAACGCCCTAATTTCTACTTCTTCTCTCGAAGACTACAACAAATAATAAATGCAGAAAGAGTTAGAGTGTGTTTTTCAATTTACTTTCGTATTTTAATTTATTTTACTTTTTAATTAAGAAATCACCGACAAATATAATTCACGATTACAAATAATATGATTAACTAATTTTGAGAAATTAGAAAAAAACGATCCCGATTTGTCGATAAAATAAATAATTGTGAGACATTTTATGTAGACGCTAATGTTTTTGTACTATTTCTTTATGTACCACTAATAATCACTGTGCGTGATTAGTGTAATAACTACGCGTGATTAAGTAAATATCTACAGACAAATTATACAAGGTGATGCTTAAGGTAACACGGATTAATAAAGAATGATACTACTGTACTTAGGAAACAATAATTTTTATTATAAGGAAAATAACAAGTCCCATGAAATGACACCAAATATCAGCTGATTATATCCTCGAACCAGAGACGTATTGTAGGTCAAACATGCGATTAGTTATGAAATAACGGGGTTCTGTTACAAAACACTTTATGAATAATACAATTTTACGTGACTTGACTTGACTGGAACAGTGTTTGGACCTATGGATTCTAATGTTGAGAAAAATGACAAAAAATATTGCAACAACTGTGTCATGTTACTTTCTGCCTAAATCGATAAAAAATGTGAAAAAAAACATGATCTCATCAGATGATTTTGGTCATGTAAATGTTCATTACAGATATAAATGTACCGATTCTAAAAAAAAAATATTTATTTGGTTAGTAGGGTAAAAAAACAAGCGCGCCTACTGCAAACGCGCTCTTGCAAAGTTAATGTTTATTTTCGATTTTTACGATTAACTTCTAAGGCAAATATTTCTCTTATTTCAAATTATTGCACCGATTTGGGTTTTAATTTTATTATGTTCAAATTTTTGTTACCGATTTTTATAAATTAGGCAGTTTTTATGTTTATTGTTACTCGATTTAGAACCAGATTCTTTTGAAAGAGAATAAATTCAACAAAATTTGATATCTCTCTCTCTCTCTCTCTCTCTCTCTATATATATATATATATATATATATATATATATATATATATATATATAGGATATATATATATATATAGGCTATATAAAACCTGCTGACACTCCATGCGATATGAACCAAATCATTTACTTTCTTTTTATATTCTTCTTCTTTTCCGCTAGGATTTTTGTCACTATGTTCAGTATAATGATCTGCCTTCCATAACTTCGTCAATTCTACTTTTGTTGACGCGTTTCGGAGAACCTCCATCTTCAAAAACTATATCTATAGTTTTTGTCTATAGAAGCGAATTTCCAAAAGTACTTACTTGTCATAATCTTTTTTTTTTGAAATATTGACATCACAATCAGTCACAATACTTCCTTTACCATCCTTTTAGACCACTAAATTCAAATTAAATTTCTTAATTTTAGTTTATGTATATATATATATATATATATATATATAAATTTATTTATATATATATATATTTATATATATATATATATATATATATATATATATATATAAATCCATTAAAAATACACGAGCGTCTATACTAAAAACTCTTTAGTATAGATATAGTATATAGAGTATAGATATAGTTTTTGAAGATGGAGGTTCTCCGAAACGCGTCAACAAAAGTAGAATCGACGAAGCTAGGGAAGGCAAATCATTATACTCAACATAGTGACTAATCATTTACGTTACAGGCTAACATATTGTTTTGATCCGAACCTTCCTTTGGATTCTCGGACAACTTAGTTACTGGTAAAGCTTGATTTTATTAATTTTATTATCGTCGAATAATAATGAATTTTTAATTAATTTAATTTAAAGATTCTGCCTGGAGTCGTGTATTTTTAATGGATTTATATATACGCGTACATAAACTAAAATTAAGAAATTTAATTTGAATTTAGTGGTCTAAAAGGATGGTAAAGGAAGTATTGTGATGTCAGTATTTAAGAAAAAAAAGATTATGATAAGTAAGTACTTTTGGAAATTCGCTTCTATCATGTTAATGAGATTCAGCTTGAATATTACTTGTAACAAGTAATTCTTTTATTGAATGTGTTCTAAAAATGGCTTATGTGAATTTAAATCCATCCAATACATCGTTTAAATTAGGATACGCGAACTAATTGTAAAAAATAATCTGATAATCAAAAATACGTTTTCAGGTAATAGATTATTTTATAACTGCTAGTTTGAAGCGTAACGGTGATTTCTGAAGATATATCGAACGAATTGAAGTACTTTACGATAAAATCTTAACGAATATCGTAAGAATCCAACACTTTCACAGCATTTATTCAACTTCAATTCATATAAATAAATATATGCATATCCCTTTTGTTTAAAGGAGGAAAGTCTTTGTTTTTCTTCGTTTTGCTACAAATGGAATGCAAATACTTGTACTACTGCTAAGGAACGTTATAATCCTGCTTTATGTAAAGTAACCCACACTTCCTCTTCCGCGACACCATTATTTTATTCTTTATATTTTGTCGAAAATGTCGCCTTTTTATTATTTCATGGGCTGAGAAAATACTTTTAATATAATCCTTTTATGTATATGTTCCTTTATGTTTTATATGTCCTTTTCGTTTATATGTTACGATATACGTGTTGAAAGAATTTTATAGAAGAAATAAAATAAAGTAAAAAAGTAAAAACGAATTTGAAAAATCTAATAGAAAAATTACGAAAAATATGCTCTTTTATATTACAATTTTTTTCAGAGGATAGAAAAAATATGAGATTTTATGAACATTTAATTGAATGCTCAAATCACTAGAGTTAAAAGAAATAAAATGTTTTTACCTGGAACATTATATTTCGTCTGTGTTGTGTTTGTATGCGCATTTAGCTGGAGACTAAACAAATTGATTGGTTTCAGTAAAATTTTGAAAAATTATTTCCGTCCGTACAGTTTAAAATCATGTTTAATTTGTCAAAAAAATCTTTAGTGTTTTTACAAAATTGATTTTTTAAATCCATTTATAACGGTTTTAAATACGTTTTGCTCTATCGCAGTTTGCAAACTACGTATAGCTTGGTAACTCCCCAAAATCCGGGTGGAGGCAGCTGAAGTGAGCAGCTGATGGGCTTAGCGTTCCCACCGTACCTCTAGCTCATACTACTCTCACTCATTTATTTAAAACACACACAAACGCACAAATACACACGCACACATTCATTACTCTACTTAGATTGGCTAACACTTAAGTGTAAAGCGAACCGTGGAGCCCAAGGAGATCTGGCGATCTCTCAGTGTACCTCAGCCTTACCCATGCAAACAGGCTGACTTTATTTCCTTAGCTACTTGTGGGTGTTTCCATAAGAAAAGGTATGAAATACGAATAGAATGAGCGGGCCTCACCGCAAGATAAAAAGATTGTTCAAATGGAGCATAACCTCCGTAATGAGGGCCAAAGAAAGAAAATTTTCAATTTTATGGCCATTTCAAATTTTAAATGACCGTTAACTATTACACCGTTAACGCTTTTGAAAATCTGATTTTACCGTTACAGTAACCTTTGAAATCGGCAAATACTTACAGTTGAAATTTTCAAATACGATTGAAAATACGAAAACGAATCTAATGGCGGCCATGGTTCATTTAGTATTTTCAGTGTAATTTGAACGCTGGTAATGATTGTGAAATTGTATTTTGGAAAAAAAAGTATAGGATAGAATAGCTACTGTGGTTGTTACTTTTTGGAAATGAAATTACTTTAGCGTGCCGCGAATATTTCTTCTTTCCTAAAAGTGATGTGTAAGCAAAACTTATGGGAGGGCCGGAGCTGACTAAAGCTATGATTTCCTAAGAAAGCGGTGCTGCTATCTAGCGGCCGTAATATGATGCGACCATTAGACGTAATAAAACGATCGTCCAATTGCGTAAAATTAAGAAGTTACTGTCAACAGAATGAACAGATAGATAATGAACGATCTAGACATTGCATTATTACTATATTTGGAGGATGGGGAGTCGTCAAATGACGAAAATTTTCGTTTGGAGGGAAGTCGTGCTACAGAGGCGGCATTTGAAATTCCATAGATTTTGTTTCAACAGCGACTTTTTGTAATCTTTACTTTTAATATTATTTTAAGCTTTATTACGTTTTAAAAAATCAATTAAAATTGCATCGTCTTCGCTAGTCCAAACGGTAGCAGTTGCACTGTTTTCACACATTTTTGTTTACAAAAAAATGTTCTTTTTTTAAAAAGTTCACCGTCCTCGGTAAAAAACGTTGGCCAAACTGTTCACTACCTCCCGTCATGCATATGGCGGCTCCGGTATTTGACAGCCAATGTTCTCTAGAAAACCAACGCCATCTGGTTTGCACAGCCAACGCTCTCTAGAAAACCAACGCCATCTGGTTTGCACAGCCAACGTTCTCTAGAAAACCAACGCTATCTGGTTTGCACAGCCAACGCTCTCTAGAAAACCAACGCCATCTGGTTTGCACAGCCAACGCTTTCTAGAAAACCAACGCTTTCTCTAGAAAACCAACGCCATCTGGTTTGCACAGCCAACGCTCTCTAAAAACCAACGCTCTCAGCCAACGAAAACCAACGCCATCTGGTTTGCACAGCCAACGTTCTCTACGCTCTCTAGAAAACCAACGCCATCTGGTTTGCACAGCCAACGCTCTCTAGAAAACCAACGCCATCTGGTTTGCACAGCCAACGCTCTCTAGAAAACCAACGCCATCTGGTTTGCACAGCTAACGCTCTCTAGAAAACCAACGCCATCTGGTTTGCACAGCCAACGCTCTCTAGAAAACCAACGCCATCTGGTTTGCACAGCCAACGCTCTCTAGAAAACCAACGCCATCTGGTTTGCACAGGCAATGTTTTAATGACGCATCCACCGCTAGGTAGCGACACCGTTTTCTTAATAAAAACCATACATTAAGCAGAACAGTGTTTCTGTAACGTGTAAAAATGTGGAAGATATATTCAATTATACTATCCTTTTAGTGCACATTCATCTTTGTACTATTAATAAAACTTGCGACTCCGTAAAATATCCGGTTATAATAAACTGTACATAAACCGCTTACTGGAAACTTTAACTTAACTTTATTGCCCTACATACAGACTAGACACCAGCCATTGATCTGCTGCTTTTCTGCAGTTACAACGTATACCAATATAGCACTACAATCTCGCGGGAAATAGTTTAGTATAAAGTTATATTCCTCAATGGCTTAACGAAATCTAATACAAACACCTGAAGTGATCTTGCTTTATACTGTACTAGTATGTTTACGTTATTTATTAAGTGAGTAAAACCAAAAATCTTTTCTTCTTTAAGTTCTTGTTAAACTTCACTTGCTTTTAAAGCTGTTTTTTTAAATTAAGGAGTTCATTGCTAATATAAGGAATATATATATATATATATATATATATATATATATATATATTCGGCAATGTACTGCAAACATGTAATGAGTTCATTATACTGAAAATTCAACAGGCTTGTATGATTTAATATTAAAAAAACAGTAATTTTTTTGCAAATTCGCATGGAAAAATGAGCTACTGGAGCGGCTATCATCGTAACACTCATGCCCGGTACCTTGAAATGGTCGCCGATTCTGATCTCTTGATCATCTTTTCAGGGTTCGTTGAAAATTTATATATATACATTCTAATGTAATACGTTTGTATGTGTATGTGGTGTGTGTGTGTGTTTTTTTGTGTGTGTGTTTCTTTGTGTGTATGTGTGTATGTATGTGTGTGTGTGTGTGTGTGTGTGTGTGTGTGTGTGTGTGTGTGTGTGTGTGTGTGTGTGTGTGTGTGTGTGTGTGTGTGTGTGTGTGTGTGTGTGTGTGTGTGTGTGTGTGTGTGTGTGTGTGTGTGTGTGTGTTGGCTCGCTTATTTTTGCAATTTTAGAGCGATCGATTTAAACTTGGCACACAAATTGACTTAGACAATTTTGCACGTTACCAAACCATTTTTTTGGCAACCATATGTTTTTATGGCATTTTTTTTGAAAATATGATTTTGCCATGTTAATCATTGCCAAAAAAGGCAGCGTTTTGAATTCTAAATATTTGTTGAAATTGAAAAATTTAATCCAACCACGGTTGGTTTTTGTGTTTTCAATGAAATTTGAAAGTTTAAAATGCCAGTATGTGATGATTTTAATAATGATTGAAACGGTTAAATCAAATTAAAAAAAATAAAAGCGGTACAAAAATTATGAACGTTTATTTCTATTATATCAACGAGGCAGTTGCTTCCGGAAATGTATTTATTTAACGTCCAAATGCAATATTGTGTTGATATTTTAACACACTAAATATAAAAACGTTTATTAATCTAGAAAAATTCAATCTTGAACCTTCAGTTCCTGCTTATTCTGTTTACATTCTTAGCCGTGGTAACATGAGTAAGAAAATGAGTCCGCCCATACAGAGCCCCACACGGACGGGTACATTGGCAGGTTGCCAGATATTACAGGGCTCCGTTTGATACACCATTAGGCAGTTGTAATACACTAAATCAGCACGGGTCATTTTATCCTTTAAAATTAGCCATATTATGTAGAGTAGTGGATGTGTGTGTATGTGTGTCTTGAGCAAATGAATAAAAGCAGTATGAGCTTGTGGTACCGTGGGATCACCTGCCTCCTCCGGCTTCATGAAGGTAAAGGGATCCTTTTTTGTTGTTCTGGGGTCACACATTTCGTTAATAAGGATCCATAAGTAGTTTAATGTTCAATGTTAATGTTAATAAGGATCCCGGTAAATGTTCAAATTAATTTTTTGGTTTTTACCTTGACATGTTTTGGTAATTTTTTTTTTTGATTATTTTAGTTATTGAAATTTCTATGTGCAGACTGTATTTTTCGCCATACTCGACAAAGAGATCCATGATATGCTGAAGATTTTGAAGAAATGCCGTATCTTCAGCTAAGCGACCATTGTTATTACGCCAAATCATCCCTTCTTCCTTCAGCACTTCCCGGAACACTGCTTTTAAAGATATGTTGACAAAACGCATATATTAAATAAATTAAAACAAAACCAAAAATAGTCAACGCTCTTTTTCGTATTTTCAATAGAATTTTAAAAACTAAACGTTCTAATTATGGTAGATTTTTATAATGATCAAATCATTTTCTCAAAAAATGTTCTCCCTTAAAAAGTTTTACATTCGTTACGGTTTTTAAAAAACCGAAATTTTAAAACGGATGAACGAATTTTAGTTGGTAAAGAAAGTATAAAACATTTGTTGTTTTACAAAGTTTGACTTCCTGTAACAAAACGTATGTTGTACTTAATGTTATTTGACATATTAAAAACCTTTTAATATGTACATTATCATGCATTAAATTTCTCTATATCGGATTCCGAATTAAAGTTAAAGCGCTAGTGTAACAAATATAAATAATTATTAACAAGTATAAATAACGGTTGCTGTCTTTACCTAGTACATTTATTGATATTTAAATAACACCATATATAAAGTGGAAAGTTATTTAGCAAATAATAAAGTGAGTACAGCGATAAAGCTGACATAAAACTACCCTAAACAACCACCCTTGAGACCTATACTTTAATACAACCCCTTTATGTAGCCAAGTGATACATAGGCCTGCTTTGTTTTTGTTATAAGTGAGTCTTTTATTTAAGCGATAAGGGAACATTATGAAGGCGTTCCACTTTGCTTTACTGTGAGTCATGATTTGGTTTTATGTGTAAACGTAATACAAATCAAAGGATTAAAAGATACGTTATTTTGTAAACGAAGTGTTTTACTTAAAATATTACGTTATTGTTCACCGTTACACTGGCGGTTCTGTAAGTTTTCATTTAGCCCGAGTAAAATAGAAGTAAAGCGGTTTTTATTTGAACGTCTGTTTTTCTGTGAATCTGTCAGCATGGAATTTGTTACTGCTAATCTTCCGTTTTTTATGAAATTTGGCGCGTAATTTTTTTACCAAAATCACGGAATCGTTTTATCATTTTTCAAAAAAATGTTTTGTATATTTTTTTTGGTTAAAAGTTATTAAAAATCTAGTATTCTCTTAATCGGTTTTAGTAATTTTGATAGTATGCCTATTTTGTTAAGTGAAGTTTTACAAACACCAAAAACAAAAAATTGGTTGATATATATGCCTGAAATTTTTCTCTCTCAAAATTCATTCATAAAATTTTTGCTAAAAGTTAAACGTTTTCCGAAAATTTCGATATTTTCTCTTAACGTACTTTACTTCAGTTAGAATAATAATCACGAAGGACCGGCGTTAACGGAAATGGTAACTGACCTCGAACCCACGGCCTTAAGGTGCGCAGTTCACAGAAGCGCAGCAGATTGACCGCTGTCAGCCATATCGATCACCGAACCCTTCATTGTAAAACCGGATTTTTGGAGGTAATAATTGATTATGAGAATATTTCTATAACTTTTCATGTTTCTCCTTCAAATTTTGATATGTTAGGACAGAAAAATATCGAAAAATTATAAAACTACTTTGGATAAAAAATATCTGTTATTGAACCAAAAATAAAAATCATTTATAATGTTTTCTCTTCCTTTTTATTTTAATTACGACAATTTTTTCGAAAACACGACAAATTGATTTAACTAGTTTATAACAATACAACCTAAAACGTATTACAGCTTATCAGCTGTTCAATGAAATCAGCTGATCGTTACTAATTAATATATATTATATATAATAGTTTATATTTCAATGTCAACAGTCGATACTAATTTTCAAGGACAGAAACAAAAACCTACACATTCTCTTTCCCCGTACTTTTAAAATGTTTTTGAAATTTTAGTGAATATGTATAAAACAATTCTATATATATATATATATATATATATATATATATATATATATATATAACTAAACACAAAGTATGGTAAAATAAACAGAGTCAAGCACTTCAAATATCTGGGAGAAATTCTTGAACCCACGGGAGGCGAGAAAGCTGCGCAAAGGGTTCGGCTACTGAGAATGAAGAGGGCTCTTGGTATAATGCGTGATATCTACAATAAGAGATGTATGTCGACGCACACAAAAATCAGACACTACAACACAGTCATAAAACCGGAGGTATTATATGCAAGCGAGACGCTGGCACTCCACACAAAAGCTACCATGGAGGATATTTTGAAGGAAGAACGCAAAATCTTGAGGAAGATCCTTGGCCCGAGATTAACAGAAGATGGATACAGGTTGCACTCCCGGAAGACAGAGAAGATATCGAACCTGGCAGCAGATATCAGAAGAAGGAGGCTTCGGTTCTAAGGACACATCAGTAGACTCCCAACAACGAGACTTGACAACAGAATCCTTAAGTATATACAAGGTGTCAAATCAACAACGTCATGGATCGCACAAGTCAGAATAGACCTACATGACGTAGAAATGGACTCAACAGACGTTGAAGACAGGCACGCATACAGGAGAAAGATGCTCAGTTGGAAGGTCCCAGAGAATGAAATCCCAAATAGAGCAGGGGTAAAATGGATGGAGGAGCGGAAGAGGATCCATGGGGACAGGATGAGGGAGGTGTGGAGGATTATAAGGAGCAAGACATGAGTCGGAGTGTTTTGCGTGATCCAAAGGCTCTATACGCAGATAATAATAATAATAATAATAATAATAATAATAATAATAATAATATATATATATATATATATATATATATATATACATAAAATATTAAATTTTATTGGATATTACTAAATGTTCAGGCATGCCAGTAGTACAACTGCTTCTCCTTAAAAAGAAAGTTAGGTATTTTAAAGACTTAAGTAAATTATAATTTTACAATATCTAAACTTCTGATTTTATTATTATAAATTTTAGAAAAATATTTTTAGAAACTTGTTTAGTTTTTGAATTGCGCCTTGTAAAATGCCTCGAGTTTTTAGTAATTATTGTTGTAACTACAAAAATATATTAACCTGTCTTTACAGTTAACTTTACACACACACACACACACACACACACACACCCACACACACACACACACACACACACACACACATACACACACTCAAACATATCTTATAACGACGCGAACAGTTTTCGATATTTGGGGTGACAATTTCGAAAAAAGAAAAATTTACGGGTGGATTTGAAAAACGACGGTTTGCTATTGGTTACGTCATAAGGGTATTGTGTCAATAAAAAGTGAAAAAAGAGAGTGAGCCCTGGGAATCGAGGTATTTTCGCCATGCAATCACACGGGAGGGTATTGTCTTGCTATGTAAGTCACGGACAAGTCTTACAAGAAAATTTACAGATAGTGACATAGAGTACAGTCGGAGTAAAAAGAAATACCTTTATCGAATGCTATTAGAAGTCATTCTGAAAATAATTAAGCAATTTAGCTAGAATGTTAACGTTTTTTTTTGTAAATCGTTGTTTGCAATAAAGTGATTAATTAGCGAAGACCTTAATTTTTGTAGTCGAAGTGCAAAAGGTTTTTTTAATTTGTCACCAATAAATAAATAAATAAATAAATAAATAAATAAATAAATAAATAATAAATTAATAAATAAATAAAAATCTTCGAGAACTTTAATATGGAGTAGCATCCACCAAAGACTATTTCCGATATCCCAACTACACATAAAGACTTATTTTGAATATATTGTAATTCAAGTAACCAATTAAGTAAATGCAAGGAATAATAATAGAACTGAAATTCTTAATTATTTTTGCAATTAAGGACTCCGAGAACTTAAAATTCGTTTATAAAATTCTATAAATCTCAAGAACTTGCAAGTTTATATAAATAAATTAATAAATTAATGACAAAATGGCTAATAGGAATTTAAAAATATATACAGGTAATATCACATGAGTTAGGTTCTTGTATTAACAACTTGTAGGGTTATCAAGTCATCAAGTGTAATATTCAAAGATTTTTTGTGTTTTTAATTAAATTTATTAAAAAATTGTGACAAGTATATCAGAAACCAAACTTTTCTATCTTCATTAAAGAACCTAGTAGAAACAAGAGTGACTTAACTAAAAATAATAAAATAAACTCATGAAGCAAATTTAATAATAATCTATAATGTTATAATTGCTATCTAAAGAGGATTTTAGTTAATTAAAAAAGTTGTTTTTGTAAATCTAAATTTATTTATATAACAATTTAAACGCGCATGCGCGCGCGCACACACACACACACACGTCATTTATTTACTTTATGGTTTGTTTAGTGATGCTAAAGAAATCCAGTATCTGTTTATAACTTAAAAAAGATTCAAAATGACGATAGAAAAATAAAACTTTTTCGAAAAAATAATTCAAAACGAAAAGATATTTTTTAAACTCGATATATTATCAAATTTAAAAGCAATTAATGAAAGAAGAATTTCACATTTTTCTGCTACTGAAAAACCAAGAAACTTTTATGAATTTCAATTTCAATAATTTTTCCTAGCAAACAGTTTTATTGGTGGTGTCATTTATTCAAATATAATTAAGAGCGACAGTCGATATTCGATTTGCTGTTTGGTGTTCGGTTGTAAAAGTAAATAGCAAACTTTATTACAAAGCTGCCACGTAATTAACTGTGTATAAAATTACACGATCACGTGACCTATATTCAATACATGGCAAACCTTGATGACCCAGATATTTTCAATTTAACCGCAATGGATAGATTAGTAGCGAACCTATGTGTTTTCCTCTGGATGATGGGGTTTTCACACACTCTTTGCAGTACCCTAATCACTGTTATACATTTTGTAGATTTATATTAATCTTGAGTCTATAATATACACAGATCTCACTACGTAAGATCCTCTGTGACTGAAAATGGAGAACGCTATCTATCAGAAGGGAAATGAACCATGTACTTTTAGGTTAGCTTTTAAAACTACGAGGGTTGTCCGTAAAATAAGGTTCCCAATAATTTTTCAAAATGAAAAACATTTTTATTTGCATTGAATAATACATTTTTGGAAAGCTTAAACTTTATTCTATTTTTTGACATAATTGTCGTTGAGATCGATGCATTTTTGCATACGGTGAACCATCGTTTGTATGCCTGAGTCGAAAAACTCCACCGTAGCGCAGCGAAGGTAGCTTAAAACTTCTTTTTTCAGCTCCTCTCTGGTACTGAATGCGTCCCACCTACGTGTTTATTCAAAATAGGGAAGAGATGATAGTCACTTGGGGCTAAGTCCGGGCAGTAGGGCGGATGTGACACAGTATCCCATCCAAATTGGTTGATGAGATCGGCTGTTACCGGGCGTTGTCTTGTTGGAAACACACTCCCTTCGTGAGCAAGCCTCTCCTCTTGTTTTGAATCGCGCGGCGAAGGTTCTTTAACGTCTCACAGTAGCGATCAGCACTGATTGTTGTGCCGGTATCCATGAATTCGCACAACAATAACCCCTACCTGTTCCAAAACATGCCCGCATGACTTTGCCGGCAGACAGTGTTTGAACTTACGCGGCTTCGGCGACTCTGGATGTTTCCACTGACGTGATTGTTCTTTCGTTTCCGGTATCGTATAGTGTACCCAGGTCTCGTTCCCAGTGACAATGGAGTCCAAGAATTTCTTGCCATCGGTTTCGTAGGCCTAAAGAAATTCGCGGGCCGCATCAATCCGTTGCCGTTTGTGGTCTGCTTGGGACCAATTTTGCGCAAACCTTGCTATACCGTAAATCGTTTGTCAAAATTTTATCAATGCAGGTCTTGCTGACATCAGGGATCATCTCAGAGAGCTCCCGAACAGTCACCCTTCGATCGTTCAGCATTGCTTCTTCCACTTTCGCATTCGTTTCGTCCGAAATAGATGGCCGTCCGGAACGCTGTTCATAATGAACGTCCGTCTTTGAATTCTCTGCACCATTTGCGCACATGTTGTATGCTCATACATTTTTCTCCGCAGACTTCACACAGTTGGATATGAATGTCCAAAGCGCAGTGTTTTTTGCACACAAAAAAGAATCACGGAGTGTAATTCGCACCTGGCGGGAGACAGAAAAGAGAACTCCATTATTAACGGCTACCAAGCCAAGACTGAGCGTCGCAGTCCGCTCGCGGAGTGGGGATTGGGAGTGGAAGAACCAAGCTGCAAGCCAAGGTCACCGAATCCCGCGTAACAACGTTCGCAGCGACTATAGAGCCTTGGGAACCTTACTTTACGGATAACCCTCGTACAATTAGGTTATTTGTTAATACGGATCACTAATGGTAGGCCCTATTAATGAAACACGTTAATCGAGTGTAAAAAAATTCTCTTCATCGCAGCAATTTATAGACTCAAGGTCAAGTCCAGAGCGCTCTGATGTCGTATTTTAGTACTACCTGCACTTTACTTTTCATTTTATCATTCTGATTTTAACATTGGGTAGGAGCTGTATGTATTATAGACTCAAGGATATTACGAAACACATTACTTCATATTTAGAAAATGGCTAAGATTAAAATTGTAATGCAGACAAATATTCTAAGTCAAAAATAAATCTGTAAATATTCTAGACTCATTTATAAAAATAATCGCGACAACCAGCTGTCTTCCGGACCTGAAAAAAGCAAATTTCACAAAAATAAATCGAAATATTATTTTTGCAATTTAAAAAAAAATCAAATTTAACCATCTTAATCAATTATACTTTCTCCAAAATTTAAAATTTTAATTTTTCAAATTACACTAAAAATAGGAAAAGAACTCTGATCGCCTTTAGGTTAGCTTTCTTTTTCAGTGAATTTTAAAATTTTAATTTATGCGGAATTTTATCTTGTTTATGATCTTTATCATCAAATTCCAAGTAAAACAGAATTTATGATAATTTGTTGCTTATATAATCAACTATATGGTAAAGTTAGTTATATAATTTTCATCATACTGCTTCGAAAACAGTTTTTTCGTTATCCATTTATGAATATCGTTGTAGCTATTTTCCGGCCTAGGCCAGGACAAACAGCTGTTCACTTTAGCTACTATTATGAACTTCTACGTTGTGACGGTGCAGTCTGTTGCAATCAGCTGTTGTTATTCGTTGCTATAAAACAAAGAATTTTGTTTAAAACGTGACTAAACTTCGGATCCTGCAGAATAAACTATCCGACGAAATAATAAACAAACCATGAAACAAATATCACTTTTTATTTATGTTTTGTGTTAATTAACACTATTAGTTTTAATTTTTCTAATCAACAAAAAATGATAAATGTATTTATAATATAAATCTGCTTTTATGATCTCATGCGAAAAAATATTTTAAGTTTAAAGTGTACATTAAGTTGATTATTTTTATTTTTTGTAAATTTTTCTGTTCCTTGATCGAATGTCCGTTCTTCGCTTAAGCATGATCGCGTCATTTGTTGCCGCAATTATTTTGAAACGGTTCAACTCATTTTTTAAACGTCAATAGTAATTTTTTAAGCTAATTTAACTAGAAATATTATTGGAATTTATGTAGTTTATATTTACTGGAATTTATTTTGACACAGTTAAACTATAACAGCTTAAAACATTCCCTTACGGCTATTAGATTTTATTTTGGTTTTATAGATTGACTTCTAGCGGCAATTTTTTTCCGGCAGAGGCAGCTGAAGTGAACGGCTGATGGGTTTAGCTATCCCACCGTACCTCTAGCTCATATTACTCTTATTCATATACTCAAGACACACTCATACACACACACAAACACACACACTACTCTAAATATTAAGAAATAAACTCTTTGGACTTCAGCACATCGACGAGGAGGTTACACAAGGAAATCTTATCCAATATTTTGGAACTTGTTAAATTCACTGGAGTCGATTTAAAGTGAAGCATAAGTGGAACAAAATAAATAAGCTTGTAGCTGACGTATCGGAGGTCAGTTCGGCCTCAGTAGCTTCTCAATAGGGGGAGGGAAGACTTTAAATAGTTTGTCCTAACTCTAAAGTGTAAAGCAGCCAGTGCTTCCGGGGCTTTGTACGGCCAGACCAAAAAAGAGGGTTTAGTGAACAATTTACTCATGGAGATTTACTTCCATCACGTCAGTGTGACAGTCAATGCGTACCGTGATTATTTTATTTTTTTAACATCAACACATAAAAGATTTTTTTTATACCCGTATGGTAAAATAGATTTTTTATGTGAACAATAAATATTCGGTGTATATATATATTTGAATATATATATATATATATATATATATATATATATATATATATATATATATATATATATATATATATATATATATATATATATATATATATATATGTATGTGTGTGTGTGTGTGTGTGTGTGTGTGTGTGTGTGTGTGTGTGTGTGTGTGTGTGTGTGTGTGTGTGTGTGTGTGTGTGTGTGTGTGTGTGTGTGTGTGTGTGTGTGTGTGTGTGTGTGTGTGTGTGCGTGTGCGTGTGCGTGTGCGTGTGCGTGTGCGTGTGCGTGTGCGTGTGCGTGTGCGTGTGCGTGTGTGATTGTGTAATATAATAACATTATTTATTAGTATTTTAAATTTTTACGTTGAACTGTGGGGGTTTGATTTATTTTGACATATTAAGTATGCAAATTGGATATAGCCGTATACATTATTTATAAGCAGTTAAATTATACAATGTTTTATTTTTGTGTTTAAATAACTATTTTTCAATTTGTGTTCTCATTTTGTTTCAAAAACGAGGTCAATATTATTTATTTGATAAGACATTCGCTTCCTTCTGCTCTGTAGTTAGTTCAATAGCATCGTTTTTTATAGCTGTGATATTTTGCAATATTTTTATTTCCTCATCGTATAATTACTATCGAGCCTTTGTATGAAAATTCATGTTTTCGAGCTCAGGAGGAAATTGTTTTAAATATTAATAGCACTCGTAGTTTCAAAGCAAATAATGGCAAAACAGAATCTACCTGCTTTCAGCATTGTCTGCAGCAAAATTTTCCAACGTATAGTACCGCGGCTGTAACGAAAAAAATATTCGTTTAAATTACTAAATAGTTTTTTTTAAAAAAGTACCGTATTTCACGGTATATAGATACACGGTAGGGGCCACGCGCATGTCCCCCCCACCACTTGCCGGCTGAAGTACGTCATCGAATCCTTGATCGAATCTAGCTCAGACGTAGTGTTCAGTAGAAAACAGTTTGTAATGTTAGTGTTAGTAACTGTATTATAGTAATTACAATAATAATTCCTTATATCTAACATTAATAACGCTGTTAATTAATTTACTTACTGAATCCGCTCATTGTCAAAACAGAAACTTTTTATTTTATACAATATTATATAATATTAAAGTAAAGTAAATTATAGGTCCATAGCTTGAAAAATTTCAGGTTATTTTTTGTTTGAAAGTTAAAAGCACATCACACATGAATTACGTATCTGCGGATTTTCCGTGATAATTATGTGGTTGACTGTGAAAACGCACATCTCAAATAAAAAATTAACAACAAATTAAATAGCAAATAGGCGTATGCCTATTATGCAAACAGTAAAATAAAAAACATACGTATTTCTTAGAACTTATGTTTCAACACATATTATCAGAAAAAATATTCTTAAACTTAGTAACATTGCTTTGTAAAGCCACATTTTTATTTTTAACCGAGGCCAGTTCTTGTAATGCAAGTTGAATTTGTTCCTTCAAAAGTAAATTTTCATTTCTTAAACATTTAATTTCCTCTACAGAGGCATTATTTACAACGATATTTGTAATAAAATTACTGACTACGGAAGGGTGGGTTTCATTTACAGAATTACATGTTACAATTGCACCAACGTCATTTCCATTTACAGGTGATTTACCTGGTAGATTTCCATCGGACTCGTCAATAAGTTTTTTTAATGTTTCTTGGTTTTCACGTTTTTTAATCCTTGCAGCTCGTTCAGAATTGATACATTTATTTTCAACGGTGGGAATGTTAAAACGTGGAATGACACCGGATTTCAGCTGTTTTTTAGGTTTCGTATTTAGTAATTCGGATTTAAAATCCCTTTCGAAATAATCGTCATTAAAATGAAGTGAACAGACTTTAACATTATCAAAATTAAAATGATCTGCTCGTTTACAAGCATGAACCCACGCTTTTCTCAGGCCTTTGTCTTTTGGAATTCTGTGAAATGTAATTCCTTTCTCTTTACAATTCTTATCACTATTATAGCAATTGGCAATAGCGCAATTAGGCATTGTTATGCATAGACAATTATACAACAGCAAACAAAACAAATTATGTATTTTTAGGATTCAAAACATAGGCTAATTAAAACTTTTCTTACACTTATTAAACCTCGACCACAAAACACAATTATCACCTTTTATTTACACAAAAACACCTTTTACTTACAACAAATACTCACATAAACACGCCGAATCTCCAACTACATTTACAGAACACCGCATTGTTAAACGGGAAATTACAGAATGTAGCAGTGAAGATTCAGTGACGTCACGCGCACGGTAGTCTATTGCGCACACCCACTGTGGCCCCTACCGTGTATCTATATACCGTGCCGTATTTCATCGATTCTAAGACACACATTGTTTCTATTATGATACACAAAAAACGATATGCGTCTTAGAATCGATGGCCTTACATTTGATGACAAAACCTTACTAGGTGATCCAAAAATACTTCTGTTTTCATGTTCCGATAAATGAACCCTTTTTAATTGAACAATAGAACAAAGCGCACACCTGCAAGGTCATTCACTATGATAGGCCATCCCCCTCTACAATTCTCTCATTTTGTTTCCAATAGCTACACAGTAACGAATGTTTTCTTTCCAATCTTGTTTTGTAACGAGTGTTTTTTTACTTAAAATTGTGTTGTTTGGTGAAATCTAGGTTGTTAAAGAAAATATCGCATATAAAGTGTCTTTAAAGTGAGTATATAATGATGCAGAAATGAAACGAAATTTGTGTTATTCGCTGAACAAAATGGAAACAGAGCAGCAGAAAAGGAATTATAGAGATATTTCCGGTATTAAAATATGTAGTTTCATTATCAACATAACCTTAATGACTAGTTAGTACTAGGTATCGTAATCCCGAGTGTTTGCTCATGTATTTTTAAGTAATGTCTGCCACTCTGTAACGTTCCTTAAAATTGCCTGTAAAATACAGTGCGTTTTAGAATCGATGAAATACGGTATTTTTTTCTAATACAGAAGAAGGATACTTCCCGATACTTAGGCATTGACGATACATTAATAGATATCGTGCCTTCGACACTGCAGTACGCCGCCGGATTTCCTATCAGAAGTATAACTGAATGGAGGAAAAATAATTATTACTTAACTTATAACACTTTCCCTAAATTGTTATTTTGATTTGTATATTATAAAGTAAGAAAAAACATTTTATGTGATCTTCCTGTTTAATTAATTTTAATAATAAAATTAACTTTGTGGTATCCGACAGAGGCAGCAGCTGATGGGCTTGTGGTATCCGGTAAGTGAGCAGCTGATGGGCTTAGCAACCCTGCTGTACCTCTAGCTCATTTACTCTTACTCCTCTACTCAAGACACACATCATTACTCTACATAGCGTGGTTAACTCTAAAGTGCGAAAGGATATTTGCTGATGGAGTGTAAACCGGTGACCCGGAAGACCCAGTGTACCTCAGCCTTACCCTTGCCGGCAGGGCTCTGTATGGGCAGATCTAATTTCCTTAGCTACTTGAGGGTGTTTCCATAAGAAAGAATATAAAATATATTTCACCTCACAACGAAAAGTTGGCCAAATGGAGGAGAACCTTCGTAATATATGGCAAGGGGAAAAAATTGAAAAGCTGTTCTAAATTGAAATTTAGAAGGAACATCTCAATAAGGAACTGAAAAGTCAGTAATTAGATGTAAGGGGTTATCCATTTTGAATCCATTCCACATCCTAGACCCTCAAAGGCCGCATTGTAATGGTAACCCTTCAAAATTATACATTCAATCTTGTGGTAATGAAGGACAAACAAGTTTGGTGAGTGCTTATATCAGTTTGCAATAATGTCGTTTAAGTGTGTGAACAGTTTATTATCAAGCAAAGCTCACTTCAGATAATATCAAAACCCGTAATATCGCACCTAACTTTCCCCGGAACACTTGCTCTTCTGTAGTACAACTCCGGTATT
>CM040188.1:26351201-26356201 GCA_022606455.1 Callitettix versicolor
GACAAAGGGACAGAGGGACATACAGACAGAGGGACAGAGGAGGATAGAGAAGCATACAGACAGAGGACAGAAAGGATACAGACAAAGACAGAGGACAAACAGAGGGGACAGAGGACAGAGACAGATGGGGATAGAGAAACAAAGAAAGAGAACACAGAGCGAACAGAAAGACATACAGACAGAGACAGAAAGACAGAGGGGGATAGAGAAACATACAGACAGAGGACATAGAGGGAACAGAAAGACAAACAGACAAAGGGACAGAGGGACATACAGACAGAGGGACAGAGGAGAACAAAGGGACAGAGGGGACAGAGATACATACAAACAGAGGGACAGAGGAGGACAAAGGGACAGAGGGGAAGAGGGACATACAGACAGAGGGACAGAGAAGGATAGAGAAACATACAGATAGAGGACAAAAGGGAACAGAAATACATACAGAAAGAGGGATAGAGGAGGACAAAGGGACAGAGGGGACAGAGAGACAGAGGGACATACAGATAGAAGGACGGGCACAAATGCGAATTTATGAGCCTTTGACTTTGCCTATAGGCTCTAAAAACTGGAATTTAATTGTTTGAAATTTGGGGTTATATTCTTATTCCAACTTCCAGTTCAGTTAAAAATAAATTGGCAAAACAAACTAAATGTAATCTTTGTATGTTCTACTTTTAAAAATAGGGTGACTAAATAATATAATGAGGAAAAGTTTTGGAGCAATAATATGACTTAAGGGTTAAATTCGTCAAATGGCTTCTAGATGGCGGTCACTTCAAATCATTAAATTCCATAACAGCCTTAAATCCATTTAGAATTTCGATTTTTGCCATCATAAACAACGTTAAAAACTGCATCAATTATTATTTAAATTTTTCAAAGTCCGTTGAAAATGAGAAATTTAATTTGACTTATGTCAGCGTCCATTTTTGTATTTTCAATGTAGTTTGAAGTTTAAAATCCTAAATACATGCAGATTTTAATTCTGAATTTGTGGTGTAATCAGAATTTCAAAAGAGTGAGATACGAAAAATACTTCCGGAAATTTGCTTCTATCACGTCAGCGAGACAGCTGCGTGCCGCAATTTACCATCAAATGGTATAACTATCAAAAACAAACAAAGGGTAACAGTGGAACAGCGCCCATTAGTATACAGAGCTGAAAGCGGTACCTATATCAATGGACAGGCGATATTATAGCCTACCGCCCACAGCAATGAACATTAATGGAGACTGTTATACTGTTACCCTTTGTTCGATACCCGTGATAGTTATACCGTTAGGTAGGTCATTAAACGATTAAAAACGAATATTTATGTCAGTTGAAATGAAAAATAAAACATTCACCACTATTTTCAGTTTTCTTTCCCTTAATCAGCAGTTTAGGATTAAAATACCCGCACACTATAGACCCTACAATATAGCCTACGCAAAAATTTTAAATTCCAGCTAAGTAAATATTACAGCCACCCAGGAATTTCAATATAAGTCAATTATGGCCTTATTAGGCAAAGTTTTTTGGGCAAAAATATATTTGTGATTTTTTTATTAGCATGTCGTATGCTCTACATTCTAACTTTTAGTTTCAGATTGACCGTACCAATCAAACTTTACGATCCCCGAAATATTTTGGGTAAAATGTTTTTGAATAGTGCTCTCAGTGAGTTTTTATTGGAAAATGAGCCATCATGGTGAGACCCTGTCCTGGGAGCTCCAAATAACCGTCGATCCTGATATATAGCTCTCTCCCTCTCTCATTATATATATATATATATATATATATATATATATATATATATATATTCCAATAGCATATATATATATATATATATATATATATTATTATTATTATTATTATTATTTGCGCATAGACCCTGTTGGATCACGCAAAGCACTCCGACTCATGTCTTGTTCCTTCTAATCCTCCACACCTCCCTCATCCTGTCCCCATGGATCCTCTTCCGCTCCTCCGTCCATTTTACCCCTGCTCTCTTTGGGATTTCATTCTCTGGGACCTTCCAACCGAGCATCTTTCTCCTGTATGCGTGCCTGTCTTCAACATCTGTTGAGTCTATTCCTGCGTCATGTAGGTCTATTCTGACTTGTGCGATCCACGACGTTGTTGATTTGACACCTTGTACTTATACTTAAGGATTCTGTTGGCAAGTCTCGTTGTTGGGAGTTATATATATATATATATATATATATATTAAACCCATAATAAAATAAATAATAAAAATAAAATTTTTAATTTATATATTTATACAAACATTGATAGCATATAAAATACTAAATTCACATATATCTACTACTACTAATACTACTAATATTAATATATCTATAATTTTGTGTTTTTACGAAAATCTAACACAACTTTAGTAGTAGAAGATGAGTTCAGATTTGGCATACACACATGTTGTGTAAAGCTTTGCGAATTTACATAAACAAAATGTATATCTTATTTATTTTGTAACATGTGAACTTTATTTCATGATAAAATATGATACCGAGGAGGAAAACAATGTTGCTATCTGTATTTTTAAACTGAAAAAGGTAAAAAAAACCAACACGGTAACAATAAGAATTATATCACGGCCATTAAACAGGTTAGAGGGGGGTAAGCAGTTAATTGTTTTGGCATAGTTCCTGTATAGGCGTTAGTCTGATCGATAACCCAAACTTTGAATACAAAGCGGGGTCACTTGGCACGCTGCCAAATTTGCGGTTATAAGCCCTAGCGCGCCGATATTTGTAGATCCATTTATTTAAATAATAGAATCAATATTCGGGTCGAAAAGAAAGGAAGCAAGACCTGCTGAAAAAATAATTCAAAATTTTATTGATAACTTTTTTTAAGAGCTCGTTATATATATATATATATATATATATATATATATATATGTGTGTGTGTGTGTGTGTGTGTGTGTGTGTGTGTGTGTGTGTGTGTGTGTGTGTGTGTGTGTGTGTGTGTGTGTGTGTGTGTGTGTGTGTGTGTGTGTATGTGGTGTGTATTGCGAAACCCTGACTTTCACTGACACGTATTTCAGCATTTTCCCTAATTCATACCCTAAAAAAACAAAAATGAAAAAAAGATATAAATGATTGCAATGGAGAAAAAATTTTTTTAATGGATTTTCTTAAGACTAAGTATAAATGTTCTAAAACACAAAATATTAACATCAAACGATTTACCCTGGATGACAACAAACGATTTACATTTGATGGAAACAAACGATTTACATTTGATGGAAACAAACGATTTACACTGCATGACAACAAACGTTTTACATTTGATGGAAACAAACGATTTTCACTGGATGACAACAAACGATTTACATTTGATGGAAACAAACGATTTACATTTGATGGAAACAAACGATTTACACTGCATGACAACAAACGTTTTACATTGGATGACAACAAACGGTTTACACTGGATGACAACAAATGATTTACATTGGATGACAACAAACTATTTACACTGAATGACAACAAACGATTTTCACTGGATGACAACAAACGATTTACATTTGATGGAAACAAACGATTTACACTGCATGACAACAAACGTTTTACATTGGATGACAACAAACGGTTTACACTGGATGACAACAAATGATTTACATTGGATGACAACAAACTATTTACACTGAATGACAACAAACGATTTTCACTGGATGACAACAAACGATTTACATTTGATGGAAACAAACGATTTACATTTGATGGAAACAAACGATTTACACTGCATGACAACAAACGTTTTACATTGGATGACAACAAACGGTTTACACTGGATGACAACAAACGATTTGGCTATGTTGATCTTGTTGATTTTTCGCCGAAAAAAGACAAATATTGAAAAACGAATTTTAGCATTTTTTTCGAATTCATCCTCTAAAAGAATAAAAATATAAAAAAGAGGTATAAATGTTTGCATTGGAGAAAAAAATATTTTTTATCTGATTTTCTTGACAGAAATATTTTAAAATACAAATTATGAAATACGTATTTCAGCATTTTTCTTAATTCTCTACGTGACGCCATCCTGTTTGGATCAATTTTTTCATAATAGTACCCTGTTTGAATTTTAGACATGGGTGGTCTAAATATCGAAAACCCATATCCTCTAAAGATCGATTGGCACGGAAATCGATTTTAATAATAACCTGGACAAATTCGTTAACCGGAAAATTTGTGTAACAGTTTCAAAATGGCGGGCTTTTTAAATGTTTATAAATTCAAATCTGATAACGCAATTGTGTTCAGCATTGACATTGAATAGATTTTCGTTTTAAAATTTAAAAATCAATTAAAATTTTAAAAAATATACAGCGGACAGGTTCTTTTTTATATTCTAATTGCGATTGAACGCTTAAATGCAAATATATCCAGGAAATCAAATTTTTTGCAAAATATAAGAAAAAGTGTAAGATAAAAGAAATATTTTTTTAAAAATTCGCTTCCATAACGTCTGCGAGACAACTGCATGTCACAATTATTTATCTCATCATAGTTTATAGAAAATCGGTTTTCATCACCGTAATAAAGCGTTTGGCTATGCATAAATTAACATTTAAAATATTTAAATTTCACTAAAAATACCAAAATGTTTTTGTTTTCAACACTGCTGAATGTTTTTCCCTCTCTGTTTTTAGTTTTCTATTATTATCGCTTTCTCAACCTCGTGTAATGTTCTACATACACGGGTGATTTTAAAAATTTTCTAAATGTACACAAATTAAAAAAATACTTATAATTCCATTGTTTCAGTATAAATAAAAAAAAGAAAACAAAACTACTCGAAGAAAAATTCTTTGCTTACTTTGAAACCTGCTCAAAGACGCTGAAGAATAGCTTTGAATTTTTTATAGCGTCTTCTTATTGTTTAATCAGTATTAAATAACGAGAAAGTTAGTGCAGAACGTTAAAACATAAATTACATTTGAGTAGGCTAAGCCTAAACGGTAATCCAAAATGTTTGCATGTAATTTATCAAG
>CM040188.1:26361201-26368701 GCA_022606455.1 Callitettix versicolor
ATATAACATTATGTAGCAATATTTTATTATTTTTATTTATATAATACTGATTATTTGTATGTATCAATGGGTACATGCTTACATGTCATTATTATAGCCATACAATTTACTTAGTGTCCTGTAGACAGATTGTAAATACTAATAAATAAATAAAAAACCTTATGAAAATGGCAATATATGGAAAATTCAATGAAGTGATTAATGAATTTATGAAAAATTATGCAAATTAATCGATTTAAATAAATAATTTATTGTACTTTATTGTACAGCAGAGGATAGATACTTCGCCTCTGCAACATAAAATTCACAGTCATTATTAAATGTCTTTAAAAAAACGCTGAAGTTTTTGCTAATGAAGTTTTAGCAATTCGTGTAGAATAATGAGCTATTGAAGTCATCATGGACCATTAAATGAGTTCTGATTCCGTTTATTAATTAAAAAGACAATGCAATAAATTACTGAAATAAACATATTTGAGGTTAGACTGTAAAAAAAAATAAAGTTTATAACTACAAAATTAAGTATATTTATTACGAAATTGTAATAAGTAATAAAATAAAAAAAATGTATACAATATATCACCGTGACACACATACAGTAAATTAGTCAGCGCGGCACACACACCATGAAATACTAGACGCACAATCATATATATATATATATATATATATATATATATGTGTGTGTGTGTGTGTGTGTGTGTGTGTGTGTGTGTGTGTGTTTGTAAATATAATTTGGAAATTTAAAGTGTTAATTTACTCAAGTGTTTAAACATTTCGTGAAATCATATTTCTAAAAGAGTATCAGATAAAATAATTATTGTTACATTATATGTTATAATGGTTTTTTTTTAAATATGCTTCCATTAGTTATTGTGGTAAATTACAAAATTCTACGTTAGTAGAGTTCTATTGTTATGAATATCTGCAGCTCATTGCAAATTTCTGTAAACTTTTCGAATGAGATATCATCCGATGTCGCGAGTTGTAAGCAAGATCATAACACTTTATGCATAATATGCTTTTTTTAAATACGGCGTATATATTGTGATTTGTAAGCAACAGTGAGAACATTCAGATGTGTGAATTTATTTATTCTCCGTAATTCATTACAGTTTTAATAGAACTTTTTGAATGAGATATCATTCGATGTGGCGTTTTGTAAGCAATGTCGTAACACTTTATGCATAATAATACGTTAGCATTTTGTTATGTATATTGTAAATTGTAAGCAACAGTGAGAACATTCAGATGTGTAAATTTATGTTTTCTCCGTAATTCATTACAGTTTTAATAAAACTTTTTGAATGAGATATCATTCCATGTGGCATTTTGTAAGCAATGTCGTAACACTTTATGCATAATAATAAGTTAGCATTTTTATGTATATTGTAATTTGTAAGCAACAGTGGGAACATTCAGATGTGTGAATTTATGTATTCTCCGTAATTCATTACAGTTTTAATAAAACTTTTTGAATGAGATATCATTCCATGTGGCATTTTGTAAGCAATGTCGTAACACTTTATGCATAATAATAAGTTAGCATTTTTATGTATATTGTAATTTGTAAGCAACAGTGGGAACATTCAGATGTGTGAATTTATGTATTCTCCGTAATTCATTACAGTTTTAATAAAACTTTTTGAATGAGATATCATTCCATGTGGCATTTTGTAAGCAATGTCGTAACACTTTATGTATAATAATAAGTTAGCATTTTTATGTATATTGTAATTTGTAAGCAACAGTGGAAACATTCAGATGTGTGAATTTATGTATTCTCCGTAATTCATTACAGTTTTAATAAAACTTTTTGAATGAGATATCATTCCATGTGGCATTTTGTAAGCAATGTCGTAACACTTTATGCATAATAATAAGTTAGCATTTTTATGTATATTGTAATTTGTAAGCAACAGTGGGAACATTCAGATGTGTGAATTTATGTATTCTCCGTAATTCATTACAGTTTTAATAGAACTTTTGAATGAGATAACATTCGATGTGGCGTTTTGTAAGCAATGTCGTAACACTTTATGCATAATAATAAGTTAGCATTTTTATGTATATTGTAATTTGTAAGCAACAGTGGGAACATTCAGATGTGTGAATTTATGTATTCTCCGTAATTCATTACAGTTTTAATAGAACTTTTGAATGAGATAACATTCGATGTGGCGTTTTGTAAGCAATGTCGTAACACTTTATGCATAATAATAAGTTAGCATTTTTATGTATATTGTAATTTGTAAGCAACAGTGGGAACATTCAGATGTGTGAATTTATGTATTCTCCGTAATTCATTACAGTTTTAATAGAACTTTTTGAATGAGATAACATTCGATGTGGCGTTTTGTAAGCAATGTCGTAACACTTTATGCATAATAATAAGTTAGCATTTTTATGTATATTGTAATTTGTAAGCAACAGTGGGAACATTCAGATGTGTGAATTTATGTATTCTCCGTAATTCATTACAGTTTTAATAGAACTTTTGAATGAGATAACATTCGATGTGGCGTTTTGTAAGCAATGTCGTAACACTTTATGCATAATAATAAGTTAGCATTTTTATGTATATTGTAATTTGTAAGCAACAGTGGGAACATTCAGATGTGTGAATTTATGTATTCTCCGTAATTCATTACAGTTTTAATAGAACTTTTGAATGAGATAACATTCGATGTGGCGTTTTGTAAGCAATGTCGTAACACTTTATGCATAATAATAAGTTAGCATTTTTATGTATATTGTAATTTGTAAGCAACAGTGGAACATTCAGATGTGTGAATTTATGTATTCTCCGTAATTCATTACAGTTTTAATAGAACTTTTGAATGAGATAACATTCGATGTGGCGTTTTGTAAGCAATGTCGTAACACTTTATGCATAATAATAAGTTAGCATTTTTATGTATATTGTAATTTGTAAGCAACAGTGGGAACATTCAGATGTGTGAATTTATGTATTCTCCGTAATTCATTACAGTTTTAATAGAACTTTTGAATGAGATAACATTCGATGTGGCGTTTTGTAAGCAATGTCGTAACACTTTATGCATAATAATAAGTTAGCATTTTTATGTATATTGTAATTTGTAAGCAACAGTGGGAACATTCAGATGTGTGAATTTATGTATTCTCCGTAATTCATTACAGTTTTAATAGAACTTTTTGAATGAGATAACATTCGATGTGGCGTTTTGTAAGCAATGTCGTAACACTTTATGCATAATAATAAGTTAGCATTTTTATGTATATTGTAATTTGTAAGCAACAGTGGGAACATTCAGATGTGTGAATTTATGTATTCTCCGTAATTCATTACAGTTTTAATAGAACTTTTTGAATGAGATAACATTCGATGTGGCGTTTTGTAAGCAATGTCGTAACACTTTATGCATAATAATATGTTAGCATTTTTTATGTATATTTTAATTTGTAAGCAACAGTGAGAACATTCAGATGTGTGAATTTATTTATTCTCCGTAATTCATTACAGTTTTAATAGAACTTTTTGAATGAGATAACATTCGATGTGGCGTTTTGTAAGCAATGTCGTAACACTTTATGTATAATAATATGTTAGCATTTTTTTATGTATATTTTAATTTGTAAGCAACAGTGAGAACATTCAGATGTGTGAATTTATTTATTCTCCGTAATTCATTACAGTTTTAATAGAACTTTTTGAATGAGATATCATTCGATGTGGCATTTTGTAAGCAATGTCGTAACACTTTATGTATAATAATATGTTAGCATTTTTTTATGTATATTTTAATTTGTAAGCAACAGTGAGAACATTCAGATGTGTTAATTTATTTATTCTCCGTAATTCATTACAGTTTTAATAGAACTTTTTGAATGAGATATCATTCGATGTGGCTTTTTTTAAGCAATGTCGTAACACTTTATGCATAATAATATGTTAGCATTTTTTATGTATATTGTAATTTGTAAGTAAAAATGAGAACATTCATTTGTGTAAATTTATGTATTCTCCGTAATTCATTACAGTTTTAATAGAACCTTTTGAATGAGATATCATTCGATGTGGCGTTTTGTAAGCACTGTCGTACACTTTATGCATAATAATATGTTAGCATTTTTTATGTATATTGTAATTTGTAAGTAACAATGAGAACATTCAGATGTGTAAATTTATGTTTTCTCCGTAATTCATTACAGTTTTAATGGAACTTTTTGAATGAGGTATCATTCGATGGGGCGTTTTGTAAGCAATGTCGTAAGCCCACATTTTTATTTGTCTATTAACTTTCGAGATGTGTAAAAATGTGTGAGCGGTTGTTTTCAATTTATAGAGAAAATTTCAAAATATTTAAACAGTTTGTGAAGTACAGAATGAACAAAATTACTGCTCTGCTAGAAATATAATAGTTCTGATTTTTTTTGCACAGTTAATTTTGAAGTATATAAATATTAACGTATTTTTCTACATTGTTTATTTCTGAACTAAACATAACGTAAAACGATATAAACATTAAAAGTGTACATTAACATCTAGTTACCACAAAGAAATTAAATTCATTCTTTCCTAAGTCGGTTGTGATTTATCGATCTATGCAATAATACATTGCATAGTGTAGACTCTGCAAAAAGTACAAATTACCTTTATGTATTAGTCGTATAACTAATATTTTTTGGTTTTAGAAGAACATTAATCAAAACAAACTACACAGTCAGTTTTGTAAAACCTACTTTTGAAGACATCATATAAGCAGTGCTTTGTCATAAATTCCAGCTGGCTACATTTCTGTTTAATAATTTTTCAAAGTTTCCCTAGTACTAATACATCCATGCTAAAGTTTCATGTTTCTGCCTTTAACTACAACGTTTGTATTTTGTACCCCTGGGAAATTACCGCCCCACGCTAAACCCCAATTTCACTGTAAAAGGCCCTTCAAGGCATTTGTTCTTCCCTACCCTTTATTATACTTTGGTTACTATCATAGTTTTAAAAAAATAATATTTACAAACAATTTTACAGTATATATCTGTTTTATAGTTTGTGTAACAATTTTAATATTTTTACAAGTACATATTTTACCGTATATTATTTACTCCGAAAGCTACTTCTACGAGTGAAAACATTTTAATGTGAAAACATTTATTTTTTATCTCGTCTTTATTTATAGACCGGTCAATACAAAAAATTCGCCCATAAATATTACAATAATAGGCCTAACATTTTAGTTTCAAAATGTTCTATATTTTAATTAACTTTTTCTAAGAGACTAATTACTATATTTTTATTCTCGTTATTTTTAACAAAACTGAATCAAACTTACAAAGTTTCGATGAAAACATTCCTAATCATCCATTGTAAATTACAATGACAATGCTCTATCTCTCTCTCTCTCTCTCTCTCTCTCTTTGTGTCGTGCGTGTGCGTGTGTATGTTCTGTGCCTACATTACTAAATCATTGAACAGTTCCATTTGTCTTCAGTGTGTTGCTATCGTAACGGAACACTGTATCAATAAACTGGTAGGGTAAAGTGTGCGTGGGAAGGGTTTAACGTAACTGATATTGTTAATTTACACAGCGTGTTTAAAAAGTCGTTAGGAGCCAAGGTAACTTAGCATCCAATCTGATGTAATTAAAACTATTTCGGAGAATATTTATGAGTACTTCAACTTGCTCGTAAAGAAGGTTAACGACATTTATTGAGTTAAACCAACAGTACAAATATATAAAATAATATAGATTTGCGGTTCGAAAGGGAATCAATAAAAAACATCAAACCAGTTATAGTTTACTTTAGTTTTTTTATTCACTTATAAATTGTTAATTTTATTTATTTAAATTTTGTTACACTGACGACGGATTTTACAGTAAATTTTAACAAATATTTGAAGCCAAAAATATATGGCTTTTATATTAAATATATTATATTTTTATAATAAATATATTATATATAAATATATAATATATTATTAAATATGTATTTAATATATTTTAGGCCAATTTATGGCACTAATATTTATTGCTAATTTAATTTTCTAATACCTAAGATACATTTTGCAACCCATACTTTTCGTATCCTATTAAATAAATGATAAATACATTTCTATTCTGTTGGGAAGATTTAAAAATTGTGTCTTGAGTAATGAGCATAATGTTATGGGTATTTTAAAGAGGGAAAACTGTCAATGTAAAATTAAATTTTAGATTTTTATTGTAACAGCTTACTATTTATGACTTACTAGTAGTTCTAAATTCATGAATTTTATATAGAGATTTACACAAATGGCTTCTACAACTAAGGAACATTTTTTTTTAATTTTACCAATTTGAAATCCTCTACAGAGAGTGTAATAGTTATTCAACAGGTAGCATAGATATTATGTTTTTAACTGTGAGTGCATTACATCTGAGCTTTTTTTGTTGTTATTCATTAATAATATTGTTGGTTATGTTTTTTATTCTTTTTTGAAATCGTAAATTGAACATAACTCTACAAGAACGTTTTTTATGGGGAGCTGTAATTTTTATAAATAAGTATAACTTATATATATATATATATATATATATATATATATATAT
Source organism: Callitettix versicolor (assembly GCA_022606455.1). Taxonomy (NCBI): domain Eukaryota; kingdom Metazoa; phylum Arthropoda; class Insecta; order Hemiptera; family Cercopidae; genus Callitettix; species Callitettix versicolor. The sequence continues at coordinate 26,367,774 of CM040188.1, forward strand.
ATATATATATATTTAAGGCGAAAAGCACATTGAGGCTATTATCACCTCCATAAATGTAAGTATGAGTTAAGTGTTAAAGTCGTAAGTGTAGTGTTTGTTGTTTGTGAGTGTAAGTGAGTGTTAGACTCGGGTACCGCGAGGTACGTCTAAATCCTCTAAATAGATGCAGCTAGTGGGCACCCTTGCTGGGATATATATATTAGTATATATTCACAAATAAAAGAAATTTAATTATTATATGAAATTTATATCTTGAATTTCTCACAAAAAGTGACAGTAAAATATTAACGACTGACGGATTTCAACGATTCGCAGAGTTATGAACTGAAAAGTGGCCTGAAAACTAATGCTGTTATATAATTTTTCTAAATCAATCTGTTTGTTAATTAAAAGGACAACGCAATAAGGTACTGAAGGCTGATCATGTGTATCATCACAAAAGATTTGAGGTTAGATCCTACATAAAGAATAATGTTTTTAAAGCATATAAAACTACAAAATTAAGTAGCTAATTGTAATAAATAATGATATTTAAACAATATATCACCGTGACACATACAGTAAATTAATCAGCTCGGCACACGAAGAAATAATAGACGCAGAAATATAAATAGTTTTCGTGAACTTTTATGCTGGCTAGCTATTCACGAAGCGAAGACTTACTGGTTTAAATACCATATTGATCTCTTAACCCATTAAACTATGATGTTGCTATAGTTATGCCGTTAGTTAATAGTATTCGCTTCTGCCTGCGAAGACATGTAAAGCAGGTTGCGATAAAATAAGAACTGCAATGGATAGCTCGTAAAATAATATTAATTTTACATTGAAAATAACATCTTAATTTTATTTTTTTTGTGGTGTTTAACGTCCGACTATTGTGCACACTTGGGCTAATGCAGACAATATTTTGATTTTTATAATAGAT
>CM040188.1:26371201-26376201 GCA_022606455.1 Callitettix versicolor
CGATTTAGAAAGTTAGTGTAAGGTCTGAAGAATCCAAAGCCAAGGGGAGGCATTAACAAAGAATAAAAAACACATTAAAATGGAACTTTAATGACAGTTGAAACTTTAGAAAGTTAAAATCAAAATGCGAAATTAGTTGGGCGAATTACAACGCTCTCGCACATTGGTAGAGAAGTTGGACGTAAAAAATGATAAAGCAAGAAGAATACAAAGTTCGATGAAATATATTCTGAAACACCCAAGCCTATGTATGAGGCTTGTATGTATTGTACAGTGTATGAGGCTAATACACATTGAGTGCAACCATACTCGAACCTCTTGCGAACCACAAGCTTGCTTGACTGAAACGGGGTTTGGAGCGCAGGATTATCTCCCCACCAGCAGCTCTCGGTCTTTTTGAACACAAAGGCAAACATTTGCGAATAGTGTTGCGTGTAGTTCCTTTTCTGTTACTCGTGAACCAAACGCCAATATTTATTTACTGTGCCTGATTCGATTTAACTGATATTTATTTAAGTAGTGAGCCAGTGCGACCTTTTGCACTTAATAGGAACAAGAAACGAATAATACACAGCGAGAAGTTCTTAGTTATTTTGAAGCAATGTCATCCATTATATTTAGGTTATTCAATGATTTTTTAAAAAGTCCTATTTTTTTCCGTTTATGTACCAATAAGAAAAGTTAAGATTGTCACATATTACATAGGTCAAATCGAACATTTTTTATGAAGAGGTGCCATAACCCTGTTCAACTGCTTCATACAACTTCTTTGTCCTTTCGTTTTTCTATTAACTGCGAAAGGTCGCACGGGCCCATTCGTAGATTAAAATAAGATAAAACGTTAGACAGTGTTACCGAATAAAGGCGCAGGTTAGGCAAAATGGTTACACCCTTGCAATCAGATACCAGATTCTCAGCCTTGGTAAGAAGGTTTACATTTATTATTATGTACAGTATTGATACACATACAAGATAAGCGTTTAGTTAATATACATTAACTATCAGCCGCGACTTAGCTTTTCTGAATAAAACTAATTCATGACCATTTTTTATTCAAAATGGAATGAACCGAAATCTATAAAATGAAAATTCCCAAACAATTTTACTTATATTATTTATTTAATAAAAACAATATTTTAACACACTTTATCTCGATCTCTATTGAAATATATTCTTAATGAGCACATACTATATGAGCTTACACATACTTAATGAGCACATACTAATGAGCTTACACATAGCACATACTAATATATGAGCTTACACAGCTTACACATACTTAATGAGCACATACTATATGAGCTTACACATACTTAATGAGCACATACTATATGAGCTTACACATACTTAATGAGCACATACTATATGAGCTTACACATACTTAATGAGCACATACTATATGAGCTTACACATACTTAATGAGCACATACTAATGATGAGCTACTATATGAGCTTACACATACATATGAGCTTACACTAATGAGCACATACTATGAGCACATACTATGAGCTTACATATGAGCTTAATGAATGAGATTACACATACTATATGAGCTTACACATACTTAATGAGCACATACTATAGCTGAGCTTACATATGAGCATACTTAATGAATGAGCACATACTATATGAGCTTACACATACTTAATGAGCACACTACTATAATGAGCACATACTATATGAGCTTACACATACTTAATGAGCACATACTATATGATCTTAATCTCCATGCAGAGTGTACATGTTACCGTTTTAGATTTACTGTAGTGGAAGTGGTGCGATAAATTATTAGCCTTTGTTCTACTTTCGTATTTAAAACTGTAACCTATAAAAGTAATGACTGAATTCCCGATTTTACATTACGTACCTAAATTAGGTAAATTAGTATTTACTGTCTACTTAAAGAAGTCTTATTTAATAACATTTACATATTAGAAATATCCTAGACTGTCTTACCGATTATACTTTCAAAAACTGGTTCGATCATTAATTATTTAAGTCTTAGATACAATAATAATGCAAATATTAGTTTCAACAATGATTTTGTTTAGCAATCAACTGAATGATTTTGTTTTGGGACTGACACAATTATTTATCTCCTATACCTGCATTGTGCTGCACTCTGACGTGAACTACTCCTCCTGGAATTACTGCTCATCGGTTTTAAGTCGGTTTTATTATATTGTAAAGCATAAAAATGGAAAATTATGAGACGTGAAGGTACCTTGGTGTTCTGACGAACCTGTGGGTAATATATATGTAGTTTGAATAACACAGGTCCTCTTACGTTTCGTACGAAACCGATAGTAATGCTTAGCGTAAAATATATGAAAGATTATTGATTGGCCAAAGAAAGATATAGTAAAGTTTATTCTTCCTTATAAAACAAAATCATTACTTTGGAATATTAAGCATAAAGACCACTTAAAAAATTCAGAGGAGATAAGTTTTAAAAATTTCAAAGTAAATAAGTTTCCTATTTTGAAATGTGAGGTGAAAAAGGCTACTGATAGTCGCTGTAGGTTCGTTCTTTTCCCAAGGATCGTAGAGGTGAAAAAGGCTACTGATAGTCGCTGTAGGTTCGTTCTTTTCCTAAGGATCGTAGAGGTGAAAATAATACTGATAGTCGCTGTAGGTTCGTTCTTTTCCTAAGGATAGTAGAGGTTTGTTGTGAAAAATATGTTCAACTAACTGATCGCGATCAGTTCGTGAACTATTCGGCTCGCCAATGTACACTCACCCTTACGTCGATTTAGAGCGTCAACACGCGCAATTCGCAAATTAAACAGGTCACACTTCAAGTTGCTGTTAATAAATGCAATGTAGTTTTTACAACCAAGAAAGAAAGTTTTTGTCGTTTATTGTTTAAATAAAAATTGTTATAAGGAAAAAGTACTTAGATCATTATTATTGCAGTTTCTATTACGCCAAACGTGCTACAGTGTTTATTAACCTAAGAAGAATATACGCGTAGAATGATTGCACGGTAAAGTTAAATACAAGATGATGTTCCTAATGATTCATCTGATTAAAGCATCCAAATATAAATTATAATTAAATGTTACTTGCAACACGAAGAATAAGACAGATACTAGACCGGATTTAAATGTATGTATCGTGTAAAAGTAGGAGTTAGGCCAAGTAATAACATCAGTCCTGAAGACAAGGCATTAAGCAGAACGGCAGATCACTTAGGCTACACCGTCCATATGGAGGACCAATCTGATAAAATGTCCTGGATGTCCTTGCGTATTGTACAGTAAACGGTGTTTGGTCACTGCGGTCAGGAAGGTCACTGCCACTAAACTACAGATTTTGACTATCATTCTGATAGACCTTAAGAAAAGTGTTTTCTTTAGAAATACCGAACTGATGGTCACATTTAGTGGCTCTGCAGTGGAAACTAGAGACAGCGGTTCCGGAAAGTTTCCGAAAAGGGAACTAACCCGGCGAAACTGCGCGGACTTTCCACTATACACTCATGGACTAATTCTTTTTATATTCTTCTTCTTTTCTGCTAGGATTATTATCACTATGTTCAGTATAGAAATAGTTTTTGAAGATGGAGGTTCTCCGAAACGCGTCAACGAAAGTTGAATTTACAAAGCTAGGGAAGGAAGATTATTATACTGAACATAGTGACTTATGGACTAGTTGTCGCTTGCTGTGCTAGTTGAAAAGTGAGCCAGGCAGTCAGTACAGGTAGGCCCTTAGAACCCACCTGGCTGCTTTTATCTTGGATGTTTGTTTAACAAACAATTAAGTTACTTTACATAACAATATCAATTAAACTTTAACAAATATGAGCTTACACATACTTAATGAGCACATACTATATGAGCTTACACATACTTAATGAGCACATACTATATGAGCTTACACATACTTAATGAGCACATACTATATGAGCTTACACATACTTAATGAGCACATACTAATGAGCTTACACATACTATATGAGCTTACACATACTTAATGAGCACATACTATATGAGCTTACACATACTTAATGAGCACATACTATATGAGCTTACACATACTTAATGAGCACATACTAATGAGCTTACACATGCTTAATGAGCACATACTAATGAGATTACACATACTTAATGAGCACATACTATATGATCTTAATCTCCATGCAGAGTGTACATGTTACCGTTTTAGATTTACTGTAGTGGAAATGGTGCGATAAATTATTAGTCTTTGTTCTACTTTCGTATTTAAAACTGTAACCTTATAAAAGTAATGACTGAATTCCCGATTTTACATTACGTACCTAAATTATGCTACAGTATTTACTGTCTACTTAAAGAAGTCTTATTTTATAACATTTACATATTAGAAATATCCTAGACTGTCTTACCGATTATACTTTCAAAAACTGGTTCGATCATTAATTATTTAAGTCTTAGATACAATAATAATGCAAATATTAGTTTCAACAATGATTTTGTTTAGCAATCAACTGAATTATTTTGTTTTGGGACTGACACAATTATTTATCTCCTATGCCTGCATTGTGCTGCACTCTGACGTGAACTACTCCTCCTGGAATTACTGCTCATCGGTTTTAAGTCGGTTTTATTATATTGTAAAGCATAAAAATGGAAAATTATGAGACGTGAAGGTACCTTGGTGTTCTGACGAACCTGTGGGTAATATATATGTAGTTTGAATAACACAGGTCCTCTTACGTTTCGTACGAAACCGATAGTAATGCTTAGCGTAAAATATATGAAAGATTATTGATTGGCCAAAGAAAGATATAGTAAAGTTTATTCTTCCTTATAAAACAAAATCATTACTTTGGAATATTAAGCATAAAGACCACTTAAAAAATTCAGAGGAGATAAGTTTTAAAAATTTCAAAGTAAATAAGTTTCCTATTTTGAAATGTGAGGTGAAAAAGGCTACTGATAGTCGCTGTAGGTTCGTTCTTTTCCCAAGGATCGTAGAGGTGAAAAAGGCTACTGATAGTCGCTGTAGGTTCGTTCTT
>CM040188.1:26381201-26401201 GCA_022606455.1 Callitettix versicolor
ATAGAAACTATATCTTGTCTTTAACTTTATAAACTCAAGGCCCAACAAATTTCTTATTTGAACAGCAAATGTGTAAAAAAACATAATCCCTAAGTTTTTAATATCAAGTTTAAAAAAAGGTTTTATTTCAACAACTTTTTAAAGGTCCCTCAAATAATTAATATTCAAATAACGATTACTTAATACTTATGACATGTAATTAGATAATTAGTAATAAATAATTAAGTAAAGTCAAAGGCCGCCACTTTGGCACAAAATCTGACGTCATCAATTGACGTCATGCTGTAGACCGCAATGATGTCATCAATTGACGTCATGTGGTGACGTCATGTGGTGACGGGACTGTGACGTCATGGTGTGACGTCAGGGTGTGACGTCGGAGTGTGACGTCAGGGTGTGACGTCGGATTGTGACGTCGGAGTGTGACGTCAGGGTGTAACGTCGGATTGTGACGTCGGGGTGTGACGTCGGAGTTCTGAGGGTGGGGGGGGGTTATAATTTGCGCGTTCGTTTGTGATGTCGTGTTGTGACGTGGGTGTGTGTTTTTATTTAATTAAATAAATAAATTTGTACTCGAAAAAAAGTTGTGAGTTTCTGGCGGGGCTCGAACCGGGAACGTTGCGCGTGTGAGTCACACGCTATAACCACTGGACCACGGGGACGACGGGGAAATTACTGCGAATCGAGATATATGAAATTAACTATTCGGGCCGGTAAGTGACGTCGGTATGTTTGACCGATGATCACCGCGTGACCTCCTTGTCGCCATCATGGAACCTGCCCAGGCTCACTGTGGGTAAAATCGGTGAAAAAGCGAATCGATACTCTCACTCATCTCTTTCCTCGTCGCCATCGTGAACTCTGCCCGGACTTACCGTGGGAATGTTCGGGTAAAATTCGGTTGTCGGCTTTGGTCCGTGGGAAATTTATCTGTAGCCGATCGGTACAAGTAACCGTTGTAGTACATGCCCAGGCTCTGTTGTCATCGTGGGCACTGCCCGGGCTTACTTCATGAGAGAATGTAGATACAATTAGGCTGATGACCGGTGTGTGTGTGTGTGTGTGTGATCGGCAACCGATCGCGAGGTCCACAGGCCGTCTTGTGTACGAGCCACTCACTCGGTGTTATAATGCAGGATAAAACTATATAATCGTCAATCTATGTAGAACCAAGACGTTATAATGTACGTATATGGCGTACGTGTGTTACGCCATATTGAAACCGTCGTTTCGCTCTTTCGGATGCCTCGTTCGCCGCCGCCGGTTAGTTGAAACCTCTATTCGAACCCCTCGTTCAACCCTCGTCGAACCCCTCGTTCAACCCTCGTCGAACCCTCGTTGAACTTTCGTATTTTTACACAATGCGGCCTCGAGGTCAGGAGGTACAATAAGCGAAGACACCGGCACCTGTACACGTGGTGGTGGTGGTGGTGGTGGGTGATTGAAAATAAAATGTGACAAAAATTGAAATTCAATAGCATTTATTAGTTGTATAACAGTCGTATATACAGCAGGTACAAGATAAAAACTTTATGCTAATTTGTCAGTGCGTTACCTCGGATTGTCCTCTGTGTTTTCACGGGGTTGGAACCGTCGTACGATGCGGTTGAGGTGCCGCCACCGTAGCCCACATTGCAATCCGGGATTGAGCTGAAGGCTCAACCCCTTGAGGGAGTAGCCCCAACCATCGCTACTTCCGGTGACTACCACTCCATGACAAAATTGTAGTCCCCCAAAATGTTTTTTTTTTTACTTTATATTTTTAATTTTTTTTTATTTTTTCTTTTTAGCGAATAACTACATACGATTTACACCCTCTGCTTAGCGTGCGCGCGCACACAGTTTTAAGGGAGAACCTCCTCCAGGCCGGTGACTTCAGGTTTACGGGAGAGCTAACTCCACGCCAGTGACCTTAAATAAAAGACACTCACACAGGTTTACGGGAGAACTAACTCCACTCCAGTGACCTTGACAAACACATACACATACACACACACACAGGTTTACAGGAGAACTAACTCCACGCCAGTGACCTTTGACTCACACACAGGCACAGGTTTACGGGAGATTTAACTCCGCGCCAGTGACCTTGCACCCCACACACACACACACACACACACACACACACACACACACAGACACGCGTGCACGCAGGTTTGCAGGAGAACTAACTCGAAGCAAGTGACCTTTGACTTACTAAAGTACCAACTCCACGCCAGTGACCTAAACTCATACACTCGCGTACGCTAAGCATCTAGTAAACCGTAATAATATTTAGCGCTCTGCAGAGCACACCTACTACAATCTTTAATATTATTATTATGGTTAGGTAATATGCATTTAAAGTATGTACATATATTGTTATTATTGTTATCCAACGTTTCGGGTAATTCCAAAACGTTAGGATGGTAACGGCGTAAAAATTGCGCTTTTTCCGTACCTTTAGTGTACAAGGTGGAAAAAGGTTTGAGCAAGGCGCGTACTGTGTCCTCGTCGAACGGTATCTCACCGTCTGCCCATTCTATGCCGTGAAAATATTCACGAAGCCATCGAGCTATTTTCTTGCTTTTTTCGTTCAGCGTTTGAAAGCCGAAAGGCGATTTAAAGATTGTAACACTGTATGAAAAGCGGCTGACGATGGCTAGTTCTTTGATAATATACTCACCGTCGTTGTCTATGTACGCGTGGAATTCAACCACTGCCCGTAACATGTTTCTTGAACAAGACTATTTCGTCGTATAGACGGTCTGCCTCGGGCAGTGTACTGGATACGGGTTCGTCGGTGGCTAAGCACTCAATGATGTACGCGATCAAGTCTTGTTCGTTATAAAACAATTCTTTGATACGACGCGACACCAGAGGCACACTATCCACGAACAATTTCCACTCATCTGTGGTCAGAGAAACCGTATGTGGACCGCCGGCGCAGCCGGTGCTGTACAACTGAATGTATCTCTTACCGAATACCTTTCTGACAGTCACGTGACCTTGCCCGAAAGTAAATTTCGTTGAAGTGGAGGCGGAAGCCGCGACTGCCGTGGATATATTCGTCAGCTCCGCCAGCAACTCGTTGAAAGTGAAATAGGTGTAGAAAACAAATTTTTTACCCGCTTGCACAAGTACGCCCAATTCGTGTGCCGCGTGTTGGAAAAGACCCGTCAAGATAAATTTACTGCAATCACTGTTTAGAAAATTCACCGATTTCAAATAAACACCTAAAGGTAAGTTAGGCGGTACGGTACGCCTTGTAGATTGGCGATCCACGTCCATACGCTCCGACTGCATGATTCGTAATGAACTCGGGAACCCCCGACTCTTACATATTATCCCATTTCCTTTCCCCTCCACTAGAAGCCTGCTATATTCTTAATAGCGCCTGTGAGTAGAGAATAGCTCATATGTCTATCGTAAAAGATAATACAATAGGCTGTGGTATTGGTGGGAAAATTAGTGGAAGCTTCGATTTCAAGTTTTACGTCTATCGGTCCCGACCTGAAGGAATCTTTGTGTTTGGAACAATCTATTACGAATATCGGAGTTTTGTCTTTGAACGTTTGCAAATCGACACAAGGAGACGGTTCGCGACCATAATAGGATTGTTGGAATTCACAGAATTTATGATAGGCTATCGCTGTACTACCGCGTACGCGTTCGTAAGGGTGAAAATCCGAATTAAGGTGAACTCGAACATCAGTAATGTCGCAATAATCGAATCCGGATGCGTCTTTACCGATTTGATTAGACCTATCCGTTTGAAAGACTAACGCAATAATTTGAGGCATTTGGTCTATTGTAGCCGTTTTAAGGACCCATGACTCCTGTTTTACGGCCGCCCACCAAGGTCTTACGATAACGTCCCACCCGCGAAAAGCTATATGCGCTGTGATGTTGTTTTGAATCTTTTTCAAAGTGTCCACCTCGTGCTTACCGTCAACGGTAATGTGATGTAACATCCATGTAATACCTGTAATTACTAGTTCAATTGTAGCCGCATCGTGACTATAAACGGCGTTCAAATCGGATGCCGATCGTAAGAGTACCAGTTCCTGTTTTACGTTAACCACTATTATCCTGTAGTCTTCGAAAAAGCCCATCAACATTCTGAAAGGTATGAGTACTGAAAATTCACCGTTATCTGCATTAGGTGACATGTAATTTCTGGGACCTACCCATCCGCCATTTTTTAAGTTATTTACCCTGTACTCGGGAATGGAGAGTATGTTTTTCACCGTACTGACTATACCTAATTGTCTCGTACTATCCACTTCGTTGCCGGCTATCTCGTGTCGAATGTTGTCAAATAGAAACGCCACTCCGTTGTTAACAATGTCCACTTTAGCCTTAGAGCCATCATGTTTTCTCCCGGTCAACGTGCCCGTAATGTAAAGCATACTTTCGTGCGGTAACGTCATAACGTCCTGTTGGTTTACAGGTATGCGGATCTCATCGTTATTCCGGAACGTGGACGATGCGTACGGTTTATGGTAATGATATTCTTTACCCGTGATCGTATTATCGTACACAGGTTGTCTTTCGAGCGCCAGCATATCCATTATTTCAGGACAATTTTAAAGCCTAGAGACCGTAAAATCGTATATTCCTAGGTGTTAACACTCTCGTGTTTGTCCGCGGACTAACGTCGTGTCTGTAATTTTCCCGGTTAAATACGAGACCCATTTACTAAAGCCGTCGTCTGAAATGCAATCTAATCGAAATAGTTTCGTTTCTGAAATCCACAAAGTCACCGTTCTGATCCCTCAGGCTCACCGTAAGGTTAAGAATCGATTTCACGTTGACCGGTAAATATATTACCGTTCGTGGAATCTCGATAATCTTGTAGTACGGTGGTACTTGAGGATGAAATTCGTGTATAACGTGAGTCTCTACGCCGTTTTCAAACGAAGCCGAGGCTACGTTACATTCTATTTGTATTACACTGACCTTGATAATATCCACCGGCAGGTCGGAAACGTGCACACGGCCGGGCTCCAGAATTTTCTTTTCAAAACCGAGTAAAGTGCAGACAGTACGTTCACCGCTGAAATCCATCGCCTCCGAACAAGATATCTCTACTTTTAGCGTGTTATTATTAGGTTTCAAAGAGAACAAAATTTCCAGATCCAGCTTCGATTTAATGTACGTTTCAATGTCGTCGATTTCATACGAGCCTGTAGGCAGTTTAACGTCTACTATCGTAAGGAGTTCCGTGTCTTCATCGTCGTCAGTACCTACGAGAACGGAAAGATTTGTGTCTTTGGACGAATCCGGTTTTAAAGAAATTTCCCCGATAGCAGTAGCAGTAGGATGAACATGTTTGTCCTCGCCAGTACCTTCGGACGAATGTACATGCGGTTTCACCGAAATTTCATTCGTAGCACCAGCAGCAGCAAAATCAGCATTAGTAGCTAATGAATGTTTTCTTTTATTTTTGTCCTTTTTCTTATTAATATTATTAATATCGAAAAGCGATCGTTTATCTCTGCTGCTGCCCTTCTTCACCAATCGAAATTCATTATTTACACCATCATTGATATTCGGGATAGAATTGTACGTAGCCAAATCGACTAAACCGATTTCCCACTGACCATCATCGTTGGACACGTCGATCGGCGGGAAAAAATCGCAAGAAAGGGAGGAAGTGTTTCCGCTCAAACATATGGACATGACGTCAGAAACTTTAGACACAAATGTCCACAAACGACTGAGTTGAAACGTTGATATCTGGTGTAATTATAGTGAATATTAGCGGTGGGACCAAAATACCTTAACAACTCTATCGGTGGTCTTAGATTACCGAAACTGTCGAAATACTCTACGGCATCGCCCTTCTTTTTATAACATACCCAATGAGTACCGTCGCCCGATACGCTGTCCAAGTTCACGATTGCCGATTCAATTTTCAACGGTTTACGCGGTAACGTGTCTCGCATAAAGACACCGCGGAATGAGGCTACGCCCAATCGTTTTGCATACCTTTCCAGATCCAAATTCGTCAAAGGCCTAATCGGTATCGAACTGATCAGTATTTTTTTTCTACAAGTCCTACGCTTGCCGCCGCCCTCTTTCTTCTTATACGGTCTGAGATAAAGACCTTTGCCCCTTAAACCGGTTATAAGTTGGTTAAGATTCTGTCGTTTTCGAACCGTCGCTGCCGCTACCACCCTCTTCTTCTTCTTTTTCCCTCCTAATGTCGCTTTCGCTTTCATAGCAGCTGCTACCGCGAGTGCGGTCGCACGTTCGCTCAACGAGGCGTCACTCGCTTTATCACGGTTCCAAGCTTTTCCCGCTAATCTACTGTCAGCTTCACTACGTCTCTGTGAATAGCTGTAACGGCTTTACGCGATATCGTGTTATTTGCACGCTTCGTCCAAAGGATTTATACCTTTATTGCCTCGAGCACCGTAAGATAGGGGATTCTCTTACTTAATTTAGTCTCCGGACCGCAGTAGTTGTACGTAGGTATATCTAGTACGACAGGTAGTAAATCGATAGCTTTGTTTACAGCGGACGAAATCAATTCACGACCTAAATCACTCTTCTTTTACGACTGACACGTGTTGCACGTTTACCTACCATTTTAGCACTAAACAATAATTACTATGACAAAGTGTTTAAGTAGAAGAAGAAAATTTCGATTAATATTTATTCTTCCCACACTTGGCGCCAATGGGATAAAAGATTCTGTTTAGGGTTATCGTGACTGTACCGTTTCCTTATTTCCTTAGCCAAAGAGATTAGTTCTTTGTGAATATTACTCATCATACCAATCATTGATTTATTAATCGCTATTTCTACAGCTTCGGTCATCTGATTGTAAGTGACAGCGTCGTTATCACTCGACCCTTTGCCCATGTTCCTGATAGGCTTATATTCAGCATCAAAGTACCCCTTAACACCACCGCCTTTTAATGTGTTAAAGGCAACCCACATTTTAATGTTTTCCTCTTGTTTGTGTAATTGCTCGACGTTGACAGCGTCAATAGGCTCCACCCCTGCAGGTACATTTGTGATTCTTTTACTATTAGCGTTGAACACATCGCCGGTCGGCAGTTGAGTAAGAAAAAGCGTATTTTGCCTTAGAAAATCTAAATTAACAGCGTCTTTAGCAAGTACAGGTTCCGCTACGTGACCGAGACGTTTATTCTGTAGATGCCAACTGTTACCGCTTGTAACGCTTATTACGCGATTGTCCACGTACGATTTTGTAACAGCATCATTTTTAGCTGTGGGTGTTTTAACGTTACTAATAACCGATCCGCCGGCGTCAAATTTTCCCCCACTACCACCATCTTTCACGAGCATATTTTCTTTCGCATACCGGATGTTGACCGCATCTCCGTCCAATTGTGGCTGGCCTACATTACGTAATCGAAAATTTTCAAACGAATAACTGTCGACCAGTTTAATGGGGATTAAAGATTCTAAATACTCTTTGGTCACGGCGTCATCGACGGCTGTCGGTCTGGCTAGACCGCCTAAAGGAATATTTTTCGCGTGATATTTCGCAATCACCGGGTCGAATGTTAAACACCGTTTCTCCATAGTACCTAGATTTACGGCCGAATCAGCGTCGTCAGGCGTGAGGACATTACGTAACGCTTTGTTTTTCATATCGTGATCTCCGTCCGATGTTAGGGTGAAACCGACCGCTGGAGGTCCTCTTCGGGACGCATTTTCGCCGATGCCGCCACTATAACGTCCAAACTTGTCGACACTCATCTTATCAATGTTCGTATTTTTCTATCCTAAACCTTTTATAAGTCCTGCCTTTTTGAGTTCTATAATAGACGTTATTTCGTTTGCGTGACCCGTGTGACCTGCATCGTGGGACATCAGCAAAAGTCTCAATCGGTTGCACAATTCGTTAGGATCGTCCTAATAAGCGTACTGGTTGTGACCTTGTCCTTGTTTAACACCGGTTATCTTGTTTTGTTTTGCCGGCGGAAACAGGTACTGTATAACTTGTTTGTATTTATCCGCTTTCCGATTACGGTTGACCCGCACGTGGGAATTGTAATTTTGCAGGTGGGCGTTTGTCTGTAAGAAGTTATTTTTATACGTAACAGCGTCGTCCGTTGTGTATTCTTCGGGACTCTTCATAAAGAGTAGTTCGTATAGACTGGGCGTACCTTCATAGCTAACACCATCGATAATTATGTCCGTGTCATCCGTAAATCGTATAGCCTCGGAACCGACCATTACAGAGTCGTTTTCGATTCGCGGACCGTATAAATGATCGATTTTTTTTTCTTCGATGTTTCGGTTATCATTTCCACCATGTATTTACGTACAAAAGGGTGTTTGAATTTGTCGTTTATCAAATCAATCGACTCTCTGCGTCCTTCAGGTGTGGTTACATAACTAGCTACTACACTGCTCGACGTGTCTACAGTATCAAGACGGGGGGAAGAGAAATTAGATCTGATGTTTCCGCAATCACAGGCGTGTCTAGAAATTTCGGAAAGGAAGTTTTTCTCTGAGGTCTCGATGAAGCAGGCGTCGCCATAGAAATAGAGGACAATTCTCCTTCTTCTTGTTCTTCTTGTTTTTCAGTTATTCATAAAGGGGATCCTTGCAGTCTGTGACGCGTCTTGTATTTTAATTAATTCCTTAATGATAGGTTTGTATTGCGTGGTCAATTGTACGTCCATATCGGCATCACCGAATTTCATTTGCATATATTTCCGCTTCAATGCGTCTCTCAATCGATCGATACCGAGTGTAGCCATATCACGGGTTAACGTCATATTGCGAAATGAGTAGATACTGGAAGTTGTAGCTTTATTTATAATCAAGGCAACTCTATCGATCTAAAGAAAAGTGGAAACTTTTTCGTGCACAAGAGATATTTTATAACATCACCGGCTGACGTGTATAAACATCTTCCCTCCCAACGTAATCCCCTCAAATAACTGTACATATTGTTATCGAAAAATGGGATTTTCATAGTTTTACGAGTGTCAGTGAAAACAACACTACGTTTTACGTTATCACACCACTCCGGTATTTCGGCCACCACGAGGTGATCGTCTTTCGGTGTATTTTGCATGTACTCTTTAAGTACGGATATAGGGCGAAGTGCAGATGTCGCTAAAAGATAAGAATTCAATAAAAGAAATTCGTCTAAATTTGCACCTGTAAATTTACGCCATGTTTCCGAGCGATGCCGGTTCGTTACAGAATAACTGTAGCCATCATAAGACAGACCAAAATGTCCGCACTGTTCGGGCACGATAGGTAGAGCGGCTTTAAGAAATTCTACCGTAAACGTGCCTTGAGCTTTATTATTCACCTCTGCCTCTTATATTTCTTGGCAAAAGTGGTATTTCACATTATAACTGACGTCGAGTACGCACATTAAACCTGTAATCAGTCTGTAGGCTTCTACAGGACCGCGAATAGGTATAGTTCTTTCCGTAATAATAACACATCTGGATGCGTTAGGCAAAATGGAACCGTACTGTAACATGTCCAAGTAGGCTTGAGTATACGCCAGGTCCCCGTGACCGGTGGTGTTGGTACGATTGAAAAAATCCGGAAACGGTCTGAACCGTGAGAGTAGATTTTGGGGATGACGTACTGTACCGTTGAGCATATGTTCGTTGTAGATTACCAGCTCGAAAGGGACTCCGCTTTTTTCACTTTCTTGTAGAAATTTCACCCAAGTATCCCTGTTGTAAATGCGAGGAGCGCTTGCGATCATCAGAATCACAACTGGCGGGACAGTCTTACTGTAACTACCACGCCTTTTATGACGCCAGCATCGTCTGTTGAATACGTCACCGTGTTTTCCCGAGCGGCTACAATAATTACCACAAAACTGTTTCCTATCCGTGTAATACCAAGCGCAAAGATTGCATTTTGGACGCGTAAAGCGCAAAGTATTCGCATAAGGAGCTATGTCATTGTACGTGTATATTCTCATTTTGACAAGTCCTTGACGAATCGATCGAATCCTATCCTGTATCTGCCTGCTTCTATCTCACTATCTTTGTCTATTACCAAGAACCCGTGTTTCTCTTTCCACGCCGCCGCGCAGATATCTTTAAAAACACCGAACGTAACGTCCGTGTTCATGTGGTCGTTGTGAATGTGTCTCAAATTGAGATCGTCTTATTTAAATACCACCAATAAGTTGGCATTGTCGCGCACCAGTTGCTTAGGAATCCTACTGTACGTTTGACCTAGATAAAACGAATCTATATTATTGTGACGACCCATTGTGAAGTATTTGCGTATATTATCGTGTTTTTCGCACGCTATATCGTCGAAAATCATTACAGAGTCCGGCGCAGCTTCGCTGGGATCAATAACACTTTCGTTGTCCGTACAAGGGAAATAGCCTATACCAGTGTCATCGGTGAAAACTGTATCCAAAAGTTTGTACTTCGATTGGTACAGAGATTTTGAAAATACATAAACATTCGCGAATCTCAACCCGTTGGGCGCGAACAGTAAATTGAAAACAACATTGGTTTTACCACAATTCGAAGGACCACATATGATACAGCGTATAGTATTGGGTAACAGTGAGCTATGACGTTTACTATTACTATACTTACTTCCGCCACCGCCGGCAAAAATGTCGAATTTCGAAATTGCCAATTTTTGGTGTGACGTCTCGATACGCATTGTGCTCGATACTGAACCGTTTATACAAGCGCTTATAAATACTGCTCATGGCGCTATTTATCAGTTGTATTTAGAGGAAACGGATATCCTGTTTCATGTTATAAGTTTCCGCTCATCAATCCACGAGTTGTGGGTCTTGTCGTTTCCTAACCACTTCATCAGCACTTTGTTCCTTTTTAACTGCAATACTTTTTCCACGAGGTACACATCAACTACTTTGGTTTTGCTGATTTCTTCAGCGTAAAAGCCGCCTTTCAGTATTTCACCTTTCGAGTCTTGTAAAATGTACGTTGTGGGATTAGTGGGGACCACAGCGAAAATCGAAAAACCTCGTTCGTCCAGTTCGGTAGGTAGCCTTTGGCAAAGGTTTTCTTATATTTTGATATACGCACTTTATCGTCCACATTGAATTTAGATTTTCTTAACTTAACAACAACAGCACTCTTAGCATTTACCTTCTTCAAAAGCGAGTTTTCATGTTTTCGTGTCACTTGGCAAGGTTTCATACCGATAGTGCTGTGCACAGTGTTATTGTAAGATCGCACTAGCGATTTTAGTAAACTTACCCATTCGTAACTGCCGCGAGCCGTAAATTCGCGCCACATTTTCGTTTTCAAAGTACGATTGAGTCTTTCGACTATAGACGCCTTCTTTTCCGTATACGTGGTGTAATGGTTTATGCCGTATTTTTTCATCAGATTACTCACGTGAGTGTTGAACCACTCTTTACCTTGATCGGTCTGAAAATGGCGCATAGGATGTTTTTCGAGGATCGGTTCCAACGCGGCGGCTACTTCGGAGCCCGATTTTGTTTTCAACGGAACGGCTATAGCGAATTTCGACAGACAATTTATCATTGTCAGTATGTACTTGTTGCCGCCGTTAACCTTAGAATAAGGGATCATTTCTACTAAATCCGCTTGATATAAATCATTTACACCCTTGAGCGTGACACGACGAGTTTTAAAATTTCTCCGTGCTTGCTTGTGCAGCTCACCGGCTATTTCACGTCTCGTGTTCATGACTGATGACTTTCTACTCTAAACAAAAGACTTTATACCCCCGAAGGGGAAAGGGGTGGCCCCAACCTTCGCCACCCCGCGTGGCATCCATTCCAAAAAAAAAATACCTATTCATTTGCTGATGCCTCCGTTTTTGTTTTACCGTCTTCCTTACTGCTGCATTCACCCTTACGAGCTGTTAAGCTTCGCCAGAGGGACACTCACTCTTACACTCACACAGGTTTACGGAGGCTGTTAACCCCACCGCCAGTGACCTTGGGTTTACGGGAGAACTAACTCCACACCAGTGACCTTGATACAACAAAAACAACAGGAAGAAAGAGGGTAAAACTTTTAATTAAATTCAAAATGTTGCACTCTCTCTCTGTTTCTCTCTCTAAATGTGTGGCTTTTTGCTACGGTGACCGTAAGGCAAGGTGTCGTAATCACCGTAGCGTTTTCTTTTAGCACCTGTCACGCGGAACGTCTTTTATTCGCAAACTGTGATTACTTGGTGATCATTGGTACGTCGAATCTGCGGATTCGTGACGGTGATCGGATCAGAGTGTTCGTCGAGAAACAATTTTTTCAGTGAATCAAAATTCACAGAGCCTGAGGTGCGGAAATTGAAGGTCAGTCCTTTCACCTTGCATACGGTAACCAGTTCGTCGTATTTTGTAGACAGAACTTTGTACCCGTAGATTTTCGGTCCACCTGATACAAATTCCGTAATATACGAACCGGGTCCGTATTCAAGGAGCTCGTCCGTCATCTGACCTAGGTAGTCACCTGTCTCTACTTTATGTTTGCCCTCCAGGTAGAGTACAGAGTCCGTGTCATAGTAAATGGTCTGTCTGTCAAGGGCGTCCAGGTGTTCGTACAGTTTCAGTCTCGCTTGAGCCGTAGTGTAAGCCGCGAGTACGACGTTGACTGTGGGCAAGATCTCGCAATCTTCTTCCGCGTACTCCCAGCTCACTACTACCGTCTCGTCGTTCACTTCCTGTATATGGTTTACACTGACGGAAGGACTTACCAGCATTTTAAATAGTTCCGTGGGCTGTCGCACGATAGCTGTCTTCGTCTGGTTTTCGCGCTGACCAAACTTGCCCCAGAACGAATTAAGCATGAGTTTGGCCAGCGAGCGACGACCTTCGTTTTTCGCGATATTGGTCTCGTCCAATGCAACACCTTCGGCCGTTAAATAGTCGTCAATATATCGTTTTCTGTCAGCATCAGTCTTACACCAATCGGGGTAGCCGGAAGCCTCTTGTTTGATTTTCAAAAACTTGTTTATAAAGTCTGTAAATAGGCCTCCGCCCCGGTCGAAAGTCGCCATTTCGTACTGCCATAACTCGAGCATTTCCAAAATGACGTAACCTTTTTCCACAGCTTTACGTATTTCGTCCATAGTCCAAGTGCCTGTCAACGTGCGTCCGTCTACATCATGATTACATTCCGAGGGATTCAAAGTCTCGGCGCAGGTGCGACACAACACAAACATAAGTTTTGATGCATTTTCACGGGGAGCACAGGGTGGTAGAGCTCGCGAGGTGGTAGGACTGTGCACTTTAACAACCCGTCTGCCGTCATGCCCACTGCCCTACAGTCTGCGTCGCCCACGTGTATTTTGGGATGGCCTATGGGGTATTTTCCGTACTTGCATACCCACGGATAGAGGGAGCACACGTCCACGTAGTGGATTTTTTCTCCTTCTTTACAGATGTGATACGTACGCACATTACCCGTTCGACCGCCAAAAAAAGCGTCACGTGGATTCAGGGGTGCGGCTGAGTGGTTCTTAGAAGGCGGAGCCTTAAACTCGCATTCCCAAATCTCGACTATCGCCGAGACTTGACGAGAGAGCTTAGCCGTTTTAACTTTAGTCCTCTCAAAGCGAGCGTTCAGAGTATCTGATGGGTCATCCTCCAGGGATACGTCGCGGCTGTTTGGAAAGCATTTTGGGCAACCGTGCCAGTAACAGCCGTGAAACTCGTAGACAGTGTCGGTTTCGGCGTAGTAACCGTCAACTTTCATGCCTTCGATCAATTTTTCCCTACCCCTGCCGGCGTGTTCCAAATGTATACCGTTCCGCTCTTCAACAGACGTCAACCACTGCAGAGCAACATATGACTGGTTGTCGACCAAACGGTACCCGTTCTTCGGAACGATCCCTATGGTGTCGGGTTTTAGAAAGTTTCGTCTGAAGGCCACGTTGCACGCGCTGGCAATGGTCACGGCTTCAAGGAACGGATCCACGTTGCATTCTTGCAGAAAAGAGGCGCGAAATTTTATGCAAGCTTGTGCGAGGATGTCCACGTCCGAATAGCAGTATTCGAATAACTCCTTCTGGAAATCGAACACGTATCCGTTACGCACCTGTTCATCGTGCCATTTGAGAAACTCCTTGTGGTTCTTATCGAACATGGAGTCGGGACAGTAGTACTCGCGATCGGGAATAGGGCCTACATAATTTTGATTGGCCAACGTATTGAACAGATGAGGAAAGTAGCCTTTCTTCTTTTCCGGCGGTAGATCAAAGGCTTTGGGGAGTTTTGACAATGCCATGGGCATATAATTTAGAGAATCTAAAAATTTCACGTTGTCGATTTGCATAAGAATCACCTTGGTACCGCGGGTGATCAGTTCCGGGGTAAATTTCGTTTCCTCCAGCACGTACTTCAACAAAAACTGGAAATCGAACGCTTGACCATTGTGCGCGATGACGCATACTTTTTTATACGTCTTGCGCACGTCCATTACGTAGGACATGAATCTACCAACAGGGTCTTCTTTAAACACGTGTGTTCTGGTCTCGCAGTAGGGACAACATGACGTCACTCGTAGCATGCACTCCCAGCAAAACTGTTTCGACACGCACAGATTCACACGGTGCACTTGTGCTGTATCCAACGTCTCGTCCTGTCTTGTCTCTAAATCGAAAAAGATAAACAGGAAGTCTCTGCTGATAGGCTTACGTGTGTCGACCTTCATGTAGCATAAATGGCCTGCTTGCTTATATTCCTTACACAATTTACAGTAAACTTCTCCGCAGACGTGGGCGGTTTTCCGTTTTTTAGCCAAAATAAACTTGTTACATTTCGGGCATTTCTTTACGGACTGACAGACACTTCCCGTGTGAGCGAGGAAGCAGTTTTTATTTTCAAACAGCCTATTACAGTCGCTGCAATAGATCGCACTGTCGTCTTTCACGCACGGAGGGGAGCGCTTACACGCGTTGCACTGTGCCGAGCACCTGTGTTCCTCTCGATGTTCGAAAGGGGTGTGGCAGGTTTGACAAAAATAGTGACATGCAAACGCAGCGGTCAGATTAGTTATGACGTTGTAGTGGCCGTTATGAAACAATAAATTTATACGGTAGCGTGCGTTTTGGACATCGCCTTCAAAATATACTTCGCGTCCGCGGCTATCATAATTGTAAACCGTAATTTTGTAATCGGCGAGGTAATTTTGAAACTGCTGTAACTCTACTGCCCCTGCGCCTGCAGCACCTATTTCTACACCTGCGTCCGCCATCAGTTTTTGGGCCATAAGAGTCTGTCTTTTACGTCTATTCATTCTAACGAGTTTGTAGTCTTTGTCTTTGTCCGCGTGAGCTTTTCCGACTACGAGAGAGCAGGCTAAACACAAAGAGTCTGTGTTTTTTATCACCACTATCCCCTTCCTAGCGCTACACTCTTCCGCGAAGTTATTGTACAATCCAGATCTAACACGACCACGTCCGACTGGAATATTCACTTTGGTACACTCCACCCTGAACGTGTCACTGGTGGTGAATGTTTCGGCATTGCTCTGGATTATCCCGCCAAATATGTTCCAAAGCGTGTCGGCTGTTACTTCGGGTGCAGGTCTAAAAGCCACGTATCCTGGATTGCGGTTTCTAAAATTTAAGCTGGTCAGTGTGAAACCTAAACGGTCATGGTCAGTTGTTCCGGCAGTCATAGTCTCTACTAATTCGGTCAGTCCTTGTTTAACCCATTGTATTTCATTGGCACCTACAGGCGGCTGATTGAATTTAAAAGTAAATTTTGTACCATGTAAACGAAATTGTTTAACATAGGTATGCACTTTAGATACTATAAAGACTGACATGTTATTATTACCACTATTACTTGTTTAGTTAACCTTACAATCTTGATATCTCTTATTATTAATATTACTTGATTAGTGACAAAAAGAACTATTACTTACTTTGTTGAAAAAAATACTTCACGTTTTAAATATAGTATTTTACACAACTTTTAACTTAAAGTTTAAACAACACTTTGCAGAATGAGAGATAGAAAGACACACGACTATTTGCACACAGAGAGAAAGAAAGAGATAGAGTAATACGGTACTTACAAATTGTACTAGAGAGTAAATAACAATGTTGCGAGTTGGACAGCATCTGCTTCAATGATTATTCGTGGTCGCCTCGCGTAATTTATATGTAATTACGGTAGCGTGCCGTGTGCAAAAGTTGCATCATCTGCTACATTTGACCTTTATTTTTGATAAATCCTGTGATACGATTGCGGTTGCAGTCGCATGACATCATTTCCGTTTTGATCGGTCAAACATACCGACGTCACTTACCGGCCCGAATAGTTAATTTCATATATCTCGATTCGCATTAATTTCCCCGTCGTCCCCGTGGTCCAGTGGTTATAGCGTGTGACTCACACGCGCAACGTTCCCGGTTCGAGCCCCGCCAGAAACTCACAACTTTTTTTCGAGTACAAATTTATTTATTTAATTAAATAAAAACACACACCCACGTCACAACACGACATCACAAACGAACGCGCAAATTATAACCCCCCCCCTTAGAACTCCGACGTCACACCCCGACGTCACAATCCGACGTTACACCCTGACGTCACACTCCGACGTCCGACGTCACACCCTGACGTCACACTCGTCGACGTCACACCATGACGACGTCACACCACCGACGTCACACATCCGACGTCACACGGCCTGACGTCACACCATGACGTCAAAAATATTCACCTCCTTAAAGTCAAACGTCACCACATGACGTCACATCATTGCGTCACAGCATGACGTCAATTGATGACGTCAGATTTTGTGCCAAAGTGGCGGCCTTTCTACTTTTTCATTTGATCAACGACCAAATAAGCAAATATGGTTGTAAAAAATATGCTTAGTCTGTAAGCTTTCCGCCTAAAGTTCCAACAATTTTTCATTTGATCAACGACCAAATATGCAAATATACGAGGGTTGATCAAATATAAACGAGACTGATTTTTTAAAAAATTATTGCTTACTTACAAATTATTCTTGATACAACTTATTTTTCTACATAGTCTCCCGCACGAGTAACACATTTTTCCCACCGGATTGGAAGTTTTTAATTCCATTTTCGTAAAAAGTTCTCGGGCGTTCATTGAGCCATTGGAGCACGAAGGTCTCCACCGCAGAATCGTCTTCGAAACGCTGGCCTCCAAGCGCCTCTTTGAGTGGCCCAAACAGGTGATAGTCGCAGGGTGATAAGTCTGAACTGTATGGGGGATGTTCCATTGGTTCCCAGCCAATTTGATCGAGTTTAAGCCTCGTAGCGTTCGCCGAATGTGGTCGGGCATTATCGTGAAGAAGAATGACGTTTCTCGCCGGTTTAGATTTCCTTTTCCTACGAAAAGACTGTTTTGCGGCCTCTAAAACATCGCAATAATATTGTGCATTTATTGTGCGTCGTTGATGGAGGAAATCGACGTGAAAGGCGCCTTGATTGTCGAAAAATACAGTGGCCATTACCTTCCCGGCCGACGATCGTGATTTGGCCTTCAGGTTTTCTACTGCTTCCCGTCCTTCGGCGAATTCCTTGAGCCAAGCAAAAACGCGAGCTCTTGACAGGGTCCTGTCCCCGTATTGAGCCGTCAATCTACGAAAGATTTCAGTCGGATTGACCCCCTCCTTGGCCAAAAACTTAATAATAATTCTCCGCTCCACGGAAACGTGCACTTAACTCTCACTCATTGTATAGTTTTATACTGAAGGGTCCGAACGGAAATGTTGCCCGTCTACGCCTGTCCCAAACCTCCCAGGCTACCTGAAACCCCACCCTTTAGAGTTCAATGTCCAACGGAAAAGTTTTTAGAAAGTCAGTCTCGTTTATATTTGATCAACCCTCGTAGTTGTAAAAAAATATGCTTATTCTTTAAGCTTTCCGCCTAAAGTTCCAACAAAGCTTTTTACTTAATAAACAAAGTTTAAAAAATAATCCTAGTGCCTAAGCTTATAGCTTGCAATCAAACAAGGCTTTTTATTTGATCAACGATGTTGTAAAAAAATATTTCTAGTCCCTACGTTTGTCACCTTTAGCTCAAACATAGCTTTTCACTTGATAAACAGTGTTCTAAAAAAAGCTAACAATGCTTTAAAAAATATTCCCTAAGCTTATACCTTGAAGTTCCAACAAAGCTTTCACTTGATCAACGACGTTATAAAAAAAGTTTCATAGTCTCTAAGCTTATCACCTGAAACTCCAAAAAAGTTTTTCATTTCATCAACGACGTTGTAAAAAATATGCCTAATCCCAAGATTGTTGCCTGAAGTTCCAACAAAGCTTTTTTTTTGAATAACGACGTTATAAGGTGTATCGCTGCTTAGCCTCGACGCAGCTACTATTGCAGGCTAGCCTCTACTCTGTAATTTACTGAAGTCAAAGCCTGACTAATCAGATAAAGCTGTAACTAGAACTGCCTCGGTAAATCAAATGTTTGTATCTTAAGTCTGTTATTACAGGTGAAGAGGGGTTGTTTCGTGATTAAAACATACAATTCAACTTCAATAATTACATAAGTACAGTAGTAGAATGTAACATACAGGTGGAAAAGTCAGTCATCATTAATAATAAATAATTCGACTGTTATTTTAAAACTTTTAGTAAATTAATTTTGTATGGTTTTATTTACTTGATGCATGTAAATAAACAA
The DNA here is from genome assembly GCA_022606455.1 of Callitettix versicolor. Classification (NCBI taxonomy): domain Eukaryota; kingdom Metazoa; phylum Arthropoda; class Insecta; order Hemiptera; family Cercopidae; genus Callitettix; species Callitettix versicolor. The sequence continues at coordinate 26,399,794 of CM040188.1, forward strand.
CAGTTTATTTTAATAAATTTTAGTGTTTATATTATGGTTTTAGTAAGTCTTTACGGTGAAATTTGGTAGTAATTTATAAATTTAACTGAGTGTTGCAAACCACGTTATAACCAAACGCAGCTGCTTATTCAAACTAATCAGCTGATTTAGACAGATTGACATTGCCCTAAGCGCCTGCAGAGCTAACGCAATTTCCAGAACGTACAATTTACAATGCGAGAAACATTTCCCCCAAAACCGATTATTAATAATACAAGTGTGTGAATAATGTTATTTTATGTGTTAATAAGTAAATCGTGATAACAGAGGAAAAATGGTATTCCTGCCACCAAAATGTCTCGCTCACGTGATGGAAGCAAATTTCCAAACACTAACAACATTACATAAAATTTCAATTCACGAAAACCAAATTTGGTTCAAAAATCAATATTGTATCGCTCAAGAAGGTTCTTACCATTTGAAATTTGTCTACTCTTTTCAAAATAACGGTAACTGTAAATCATTAAGAAAACAAAACTCTTTACTCCTAACCTTATTTTTAAATTTCAAATTTTCTTTCAGAGTTAAAATATGTGTAAATTGATACTTTAAATTATCACTTTATGCAAGATGGACTTCTATAGTTAGTTGGGGAATGAAATGAAGGAAATTGACATGGTCATGTTGATAGCGTGAACCTAAACAGACCATCTAAAATAAAATCACATGTTTAAAAAAAGTTGTCCTTAAAATTTATCATTTCTGTAAAGAATTTTGAATTGCTGCCATTTTGAATAGTTGAAAGGATTTTCGTGTTTTTTTTTTTTTTTTTTGAATGATAATTTCCATGTAGCCTACGTACAAAGTTATAACGTTATTGTATTTTACGTCAGGTGAGAAGCTATCTTTAACGTAATTTAATACCATATTTTGGTTAATAAAATGATGTTATTGTTGTATTCTCGGGGAAAACTAGTGGTCGGCCGCGGGCTGGCGAAGTAATCTTCCAGTTCGGAATGGTGAGGTGAAAGTAAGAAGTCCGTTTGTTCTTTTTAATTTTGTTTTGTTTTGTTATTTTAAGGCGAAAGGCACATTGAGGCTATAATCGTCTCCGTAAATGTAAGTGTGAGTGTAAAGTGTTCAAGTCGTAAGTGTAGTGTTGTAAGTGTAAGTGTGTGTTAGACTCAGGTACCGCGAGGGTTTAAAATTGGCTGGATTTCTCCTATTTCCTCACGAGGAAGTAGTGATGTCGTGTAAAGTTGTACGTAGGACCTTATTTGTAGGCTAACGTGTAGTTGTGCAGTGGGAGGTCCTCCTCGATTTTTGACCTGTATTTATGGCGAGAACCATAATTTATCGGAAATCCATTGTTAAAACCAAATAAAGAACTCGTCAATCAAGATGAAGCTACTGTGTACGCGAGATGCGA
>CM040188.1:26406201-26491201 GCA_022606455.1 Callitettix versicolor
TACAAATTATATAACTTAGTACAAAACCAATAAACAAGACACAATAAACAATAGTCACACAATAAACAATAATGAGTTTTGTACACCCATTATACAAATTACTCTCTTACAAATTATATAACTTAGTACAAAACCAATAAACAAGACACAATAAACAATGGTCACACAATAAACAATAATGAGTTTTCTACACCCCTTATACCATTATACAAATTACTCTCTTACAAATTATATAACTTAGTACAAAACCAATAAACAAGACTCAATAAACAATAGTCACACAATAAACAATAAACACCGAAGACTTTTAACGCGTATACTGCACAGGGATCTCGGCTTGTCTCTTCACAAAGGTTTAACTGACTCCTTTTTCGTGTGAATTCCATTCTCCAGGAGAGCCTTCATAAATTCCAACAGACAGGGAGAAGATATTCCGCGTATTCCAATATTAATGATGTGATACTGACGTTAGTAAAGAAAGACATTTGTAATCAATACAAGGATCGTGACGACTTGGTAACTAAATTGATAACCAACAAATCATAAAAGTGAAACTAAATACTGAATAATCAAATTAAAATATCCTTAAAGGTAGTAGTAGTTTTTTTTGTCTCAACGCCTTCTAACGCAAAGTTTCAAATAGGCTCTATCCGTTGCAGATAACTTCAGACGATACTTCCAAATGTCTTGGTCAGCAAGCGTTGAATCGTCTGATCAGAGCAGTTTGAAGAATTTCCACAACTCCGTATTAAGAAATGATTAATATTTAAGGGTAAGCACTCAACAGTCAATTATAATGACCAGTAAATAGGAAAGTGGATGTGAATTTTGCAAAGTGTATCGCAAAACTATCGGAAAACGTTTGGAAAATAACGCTTAATGAGTTGAAATCAAATCACATTAATATTTGCTTAGCGAAATACTAAAGGGATTAAAGGGGCAGCAGACGTCTTGGGTGGAGCACAACTCAGGAAAATCATGGGGCTTAGGGGGCACTGTGGTCTGAGGGTATACATGAACGGGATAGGTATGTACCATGGTGAAACTGTGTGTAGATTGTGCAGGAAAGAGGATGAGACTGCAGAACACATAATTCTTGATTGTGAAGCTCTTGCTGGTAGGAGGCTAGGTGTTTTTGGTTTCTAGGACCCTAGGAATCTTCAGCAGAAGCACAACTCAGGTCATGTTAGGGCCACTGTGGTCTGAGGGTATACATGAACAGGATAGGTACTGATGAAACTGTATGTGATTGTGCAGGAAAGAGGATGAGACTGCAGAACACATAATTCTTGATTGTGAAGCTCTTGCTGGTAGGAGGCTAGGTGTTTTTGGTTTCCAGGACTCTAAGAATCTTCAGCAGAAGCACAACTCAGGAAAATCATGGGGCTTAGGGCCACTGTGGTCTGAGGGTATACATGAACGGGATAGGTATGTACCATGGTGAAACTGTGTGTGGATTGTGCAGGAAAGAGGATGAGACTGCAGAACACATAATTCTTGATTGTGAAGCTCTTGCTGGTAGGAGGCTAGGTGTTTTTGGTTTCCAGGACCCTAGGAATCTTCAGCAGAAGCACAACTCAGGAAAATCATGGGGCTTAGGGCCACTGTGGTCTGAGGGTATACATGAACGGGATAGGTATGTACCATGGTGAAACTGTGTGTAGATTGTGCAGGAAAGAGGATGAGACTGCAGAACACATAATTCTTGATTGTGAAGCTCTTGCTGGTAGGAGACTAGGTGTTTTTGGTTTCCAGGACCCTAGGAATCTTCAGCAGAAGCACAACTCAGGAAAATCATGGGGCTTAGGGCCACTGTGGTCTGAGGGTATACATGAACGGGATAGGTATGTACCATGATGAAACTGTGTGTGGATTGTGCAGGAAAGAGGATGAGACTGCAGAACACATAATTGTTGATTGTGAAGCTCTTGCTGGTAGGAGGCTAGGTGTTTTTGGTTTCCAGGACCCTAGCAATCTTCAGCAGAATTAGCTAGTCAGTGGATTGTTGGAACTTTAAGGGTATCAATCTGCTAAAGTAGTACTCATGAGGTTTAGTTGTACAATAGTTGATCGCAGTGCCTGGTGTTGTATTATCCCGTCCTCTAGTTTGAATCTATTTGCTTCACGAAATATTGACGACAGATATTGAATAGTATCGTAGTCTGGGTAACGTTGACGGTTTGGCACTCTTTCTGCTCAGAATCTTGGCCAATAAGAAGTCAGTTTTTTCGGAAATTTTTGCTGCTTTTCATTTCTTCTATTGTCCGCCTGTGCAAGTTGGAGTAGACCGTATAGTAGTTTTGAGTGTAGTTTAATTGGCAGGCTAATGTGTAGTGAATGGTCCTTCTCGATTCCTGCCGAACAACAATTTTCGACCTACAAACGGAAACCATAAATCCGTCAGAAATCTGTTTTCAAGGCTAGCGAAAAAACACACCAATCAGAATAAAGCTACTAGAGATGAGTTATAGTACACCAGCAATAAATACCTGAGTAGAAATGCGAAAGTCCAATATACCGGAGGTACTGAAACACACTGAAATAAACAGCAGCGTGTGTTGGTTACGGGATTGTTGTGAATTTGGTCCTCAAGCGTAAGCAGTTCGAAAACCGCGAGAGAAGTTAGGTGATTTAGCGCAGTGTTAGTAAGTGGTACTAATCACGTGACCTCAGATTTTAGGCGATGACAAGTAAATAATAACAAATACTTCGGTCTAGTTATGCTAAATATCTCGGTATGCACCGCTACACGATTCATGGAGACACAATGTTCGTAAACAAGTCCAATTTTTTGGACTTACTGAGTCAAGCAATGGGGATGTACAATTAGAAAATTCAAAGAAACTAAAACAGAATTATTAGGTCATTAAAAACCCGAAACGTTTCTAGTTCAATGACGATCTGCTTTCAGACTTGAATCTCCAATACTTGGATTGCGTTTTCCTGGTTAGAGTACAACATAAGTAGAGCCTGTATCAGGTCAACGATGACGTCTCAGAAAATTAAAACTTTTTTTAAAGCAAAAAGCACATAGAGGCTATTATCGCCTCCCTAAATGTAAGTGTGAGTGTAAAGTGTTAAAGTCGTAAGTGTAAGTGTGTGTTAGACTCGGTTACCGCGAGGGACGTCTAAATCCTCTCAATAGGTGCAGCTAGTCTGCACCCCTGCGGGTGAACTAAATCCGCACGACTTAGCTTAGTTTGCCAGCTTTCACATCGTATGTATTTAAACTACAGCTTAAGATTATAATAAAAACTTAAATTAAATAATAATTTAAAAACTATTTAAAATGAATTTTCAATATCTTATAAGTGTTGATATTAAATGCAGTGACGTTTTTTTGGAACGTGCTTCTGTCACATCAGCGAAACAGCTGCGTGTGTTGATTATTTACACTCCAAAAGCCCTAACCGATCCAAAGCATGGATTATGAAACGTTTCCCGCTCTATTTACATTTCGTTTGTGTCTAAGATAAGAAAGATAAACGAAAATCCCTTCTTTCCTTTTTCAAACAAATGTTTTTTCTTTATACAATACTTACCTGAACATTTTATATTAGGATAAAACTGTATTGTATGACTGTAGATGTTTCTACGCTACCTGCCGTTCCATAGATAATGTTTATTCTAAGTAGAGCTCGTGTATTTGGCGAATTTTTCGTTTCACTTGTCGCTAAGCGCATTTAAATGTATGCCTGACCTATTTAGAAATAGTCGTTTCGCTCGTTTATTGTGGACTGTTTTCTGAATAATTTAGAGAAATTTAAATCAGCTTTTCTGAATAACAGCTGTTGTAATTCGATGTTTTCTGATTCTCTGGTAATGTAACGTCAATTATTACAGACTATTAAAATTTTGGTGACAATATCACTGGATAAAATTTAATAAACATTATATATGGTGGCCATCGTAGTAAAATCTAGTCCTTAAAGTTAGCGCCAATATTGACCTCTAGGTAAATTTCTTGAGGGATGGATAAAAATTTTGTAGGCCCTATATGTTAACACTCTAGCGTTCACAAATTTTACGCGATTCAAGCTTGGCACAAAAAAATATTTTGGTAACACCTTAGAATAGTTAGTTTTCCACCAAAATCTGCTCAAACAATTCGGAATAGAGGTTTTTTAAAACTTTAAAAATTATCACAATTTTAACACTTTTGATAAATTTTTTTAATGCTAATTATGGTGGATAAACAGATTTTCAAGAAAAAATGTAAGGTGAAAATGATTGTTGAAATTTGCTTCCATCACGCCAACAAGAAAGATATATGCTGCAATTATTTTATTTGTTCTTTTCCTATTCGAATCTTTTAAAGATTCGTTATTTGAACCTAATTAATTTTCCCGTAGATTCTTTACAATGTAAAGTACGTATTTGTTACTGTAATAAGTTGCTGTAAAGTTTGATGATACGTGTTTAATCAGTTGTTTTAACCATCGTAACAATAGTGAAAACCAAAAATGTTAGTTTCGACCAAAATTAATATTAAGTTATTTGACGACCAATACATCTAATTAGGGTCATTCGAAGTCAATATGCCTTATGGCTTAAATATATTTTCAATTCGGTTAAACAAAATTATGTTTACTTTTTCTCTTTATGAAGTACAAAGAAAGTAATTATGAAAAAATCGATATTGAAATTTTGATATACATTACAAATTTTTCACTATCACCACTTTTATTTAAATGTGATTAGTAAGAAGTGATAAAGAAAATCATAAAAGATCTACTAAGAATCTTGTCCAATATATCCAAACACACACACACACACACACACACACACACACACACACACACACACACACACACACACACACACACACACATATATATATATATATATATATATATATAGCAGAAGCCATTTAGTTTATTTACTAAATAATATATATCTCTAAAACGGCCGATTGATTAAAACTTTTTTATACCGCATTTAAAACTAGTTAATTAAATCAACTGTTCTAATAATCAGTTTCAAAATATAGGCTATTTTAAATAAAAAATAGTTCTAAAAAACATTTTTTTAAATAAAAGAACGCAAGAATAAATTTTTGAAATTTTTTTAATTTCATATCGAATGGTTTTACTATAAAAAAAACTATCGAATACTGGATGGCATTAAGGCAACGTCCATTAGTGTGCACTGATAATTTAGCACACCACTTTCAATAGTTTACGCTTAATGGACGCTATTTAATTTTAGCCATCTGTAGGAAATTGGAATATTAGCAACAAAAATATATATTGTACGTTATTTTACAAATTGTACGGTTTTTGTGTAATTTTAAGTTTCTGGAATGATGAAGAGAATTATTGTAACAGTTTGATTATTCTTAAAAAATATTTTATTTTACATTGATAAGTGAAAAATTTCAACAATTAATTTCAATTGCTTTACAGATAAAAATTATTTATAAATAAAACCAAAATGTTATAAATAAAATGTCACATTTTATTTCGCAAATTCAAGAATAGCGAAAAGGATACTCAAGTACCTATGGGATAAAAAGTCAACAACTAGTTGGATTCAAGAGGTAAGGAAAGATTTAGAAAGAAATAATATAAAAGAAGAAGGCTGAACAGAGAGATTTTTAGTAAGAGGATATTGAGTATGGAGGGATTCCAAAGAAGATTGCAGAGGAAACCTGGTGCTAAGTGGTCCGAAGACAGAAAGAAGCTGCATAGTGAAAGGATGAGGGAAAATTGGAGGGAACAGCTAAGTGTGAAGAATTGAAATTGTCACGTGGTCCCTAGCAGGCCTCATCGAAGGAAGAAGAAGAAGAAAACAGCAAAATGGCGGATAGCTGCTGAAATAAGCATTTCGGGACATGTGTTTATGAGAACATTTTATTGTCTGTTACTTATATATACACCTTATGTAATTAGCACATTAAACATGCGAGCACATGCACACTCGCACGCACGCGTTCTTGTGCTACTCTTTCATTCTAGAGTAGCATTAAAAAAGATTAGAAAACCCATAACGGAGTAAACAATGACTTCCTTAGAGAAGCAGGGAAACACTGATAATGTTTTATAATAAAATCATAATTAATTATCATTGCGATTTAGAAAATCAAATGTTAAAGAATATGGTTTTACCAACAACCTACTAAATACAATTCTACATAAACAAATAAATAAATAAGTACTAAGGCCACTATGTTGAGTATAATCTCTAGCTTCGTCAATTCTACTTTTGTTGACGCGTTTCGGAGAACCTCCATCTTAAAAACTATATATATATACTGGTCACCAATATTATAGCCCGTCCTATTTATAATTTTCTATCTCCACCCCGTACCCCTTCTCTATTCAATATGTGTACATTAAACCTGACGTGCTCGCTTCTGATTGGCTCTTCAAAATCGTACGTTTTCTCTCGCTTCTGTTTGGCTCCTTTCAAACTTTCTCTTCAACAGTCGTCCCTCCTGTTAATTTTTTAAAAATGTTTAGATTTTTAAACGTAATATCTGCTTGCGACGATATCTTGTTCAGCAACGATATCAGAAGTGAGCGAAAACGTATGATTTTGAAGAGCCAATCAGAAGCGAGCACGTCAGGTTTAATGTACACGTGTTGAATAGAGAAGGGGTACGAGGTTGAGATAGAAAATTATAAATAGGACGTGCTATAATATTGGTGACCAGTATAGATATAGTTTTTTAAGAAGGAGGTTCTCCGAAACGCGTCAACAAAAGTAGAATTGACGAAGCTAGGGAAGGAAGATCATTATACTCAACACAGTGACAATAATCCTAGCAGAAAAGAAGAAGAATATAAAAAGAAGTACTACGGTTGTTGACAAAAGCAACAATATTTTTAAAGTAATTACTAACACATATTTGTTAACATAAATAAACAAAATATTTGTCAATTTAAATTTTTGATTTTCCTTAGATACAAGTAATTATGTGCAATTCTTTATTTAAGTATTTTAAGCACTATTTGTTAATTTTGAGGTTATGCTATCAATGATCCTTCAATTATTATTTCTTTGTAATACCAATCATGTGATTTTATATATTAAAATCAGTTCATAGTTAAATAGTAGCAAATGTATTCAGCTGATATTTAGAAAATATATTTGGAAATTTAAAAGAAACGTTGTACAGTTCCTAAAAAATTTAGTGTTTTCGATAAACTTTGTTAACATCAAATTTAAAATTGTACAACTTGTACTTAAATCCGCCTAAATTAACTTAAGTTTCACACGTACTTGTTTCTTACGCTATACCGTTATTATTTTAAAAAATCACTTAAAGAGACGTTGCGTGTTACGTTTATAATTCCATTCACGTGCCTACCGTTTTAATTATCCGATATTTTGGTAATTAGAGATACAAAGCCTAACCGTTCACGAATACAACCAACATCCGGTGAATTACAACAATACGAGCGCTGTGGCATCCTTAATTTTATTCAAAACATGTTTCATAAAATTGTGGTTGCTTTTACATGTCAGGCCTACACCGAGGCTTAACGGCAACACAAGGTGGGGCCGTGACGTGTCATGTTTGCCTTAAATTAGAGACGTATTTAGGCGGGGAAATATCGCGAACTGCGGACGCAAGCTAATATTTAACGTCAGTTCTGGCAAAGTTAATTTCACGCGGTCACCGCCTAGCGAGTTGTATTGCCAACTTTATAAATTCATATTTCAGGAAACATTAATTTGAAGGCGAACCAATAAAAAATCGACTGAACTTTACGAAATTGGCCTGTCATGTTGTTAAAAAGACAGTCGTAAAAAAAAATTCAAAAAACGTGTCACGACAAACACACACAGATATCTCGGTTAAAACCACTTTTGAAGTGACTACTTATGGCGGGGTATGGACGTATTTTTTGCACTGAAAAAATTCAGTTTGCCGTCACGCATCACGCTCTTATATATATATTTGTTTTCAAATGTATTTTTGAAGTAAAAACTTGTATGTTCGCGTCATTATATTACTTACCCAGTCCAACTTAATTATTTAGTTTTGTATCGTGTTAACTGTGTAACAGTGACGTTTTATACGTTTATTATATATTGGTAGGTGTGAATAATAAATATTTAAATGCCATTATACTACTTACCCAGTGTAACTGAATTATTTAGTATTAAGTTTTGTGATATGTGTTAACTGTAGGCTACAACAGTGACGTTTTAATAATATTTTATACTTCTTAATATATTTTTTTAAATCAGTGGGCTCTGATTTTTACGCTCATTAAACTAACTTAGAGTGAAAAGGTAATAACGAAACTAATTTTGTTAGTAAAAAATATGTCTGCGGGGGTGCAGGCTAGCTGCACCTATTGAGAGGATTTAGATGTCCCTCGCGGTACCCGAGTCTGACACACACTTACGACTTTACAATTATCGGTACACTCACACTTACATTTACGGAGGCGATAATAGCCTCAATGTGCTTTTCGCCTTAAAAAAAAAGTAAAACATATTTTGCCTTACAAAAATTATCTGGAACTACTTAAGTAAAATTTATCTTGGAGGCAAAAACGTGAATTTTTAAAATACAATTGCTTCGAAAGAAACAGTAATGAAATTGGGGAAGCTGTGGTTATATTCTCAATCAGCTGGTAATATTTTCGACTATTTCCATCCAAAAGTGTTTAGATTTACTTTTTAGTAACTGGACCTAGTTCTTAAGCTTCTACCGAGGAAAATTTTGTATTGTAGGTTACTATAGAGGCCTATATGTTAATATTGAATCAGCCATCCCAGTGGTCCAAGTTTAGGGTAGTTTTGTCCTACCAGTGTGTATATATGAAAATCTCGACAGAAGCGATGATTACTTCTGAAGCCAGTGTTACTTACTGTACCGAATGTCTATGAAAGAGAATCAATTGTACATATTAAAAGAATTTTTAAGAATTCTTAAGAATTTTAAACACTTGTATATAAAAATTCAAAGCGGTATGTAATTTGATGCCAGAAAGAAACGAGATACAGTTGTTTATTTTCTTTAATACCAAAATATGAGTATGCCAACTCATATATATTGAATACCAGCGTTAGATATTCAAGAAAAAATTTTGATTGCTCATCTAGTGGTCGTAGAAAATATCATTACAGGTCATCAGGCACTTATAAAACAGCCTGCTAAAAACACTAGCGAGACAGTAAGAAAAAAAAATGTGCGAGTGAGAAGTCGAGTCCCCGTTCTCTCACTAAAGTCTCGTTTTCCTTCACTGTCGCTGAGTACTACCAGTTTGTAGACTCAGATTGCCAGACTCTGTGTCACTGGACTGTTGGAGGGAGCTGGAGGGGAATTCTCCTACATGCGCGAGAAATTCTATAGTGAGCTCGTAATCATACGGTGTACAGTACAAATGCGGGGCACATTGGGCCTTTTTTTGACGACTATAATTAGGGTCCTGTTATTTTAAACCTATCACGTTACAGAGATAAAATACTTCGCTATTTATAAATAAAAAAAAAATCATAAGAGATTTTATTGCGCGTTTCGTTCAAAATAGTACCACTACTTAATGGACATTAAATACTCTAGATATGCTTCAAAAAGTTTTGTGAATCACTTTACATCCCAGGAAAGTGTGCTCGTGATGATCCATCAGTGACCATAGAAAAGATAATTATATGTGTTAGACGAATGCAAGAACCTATTCTTTGTAGTTTGTCAACCACTACAATTGTTATAAACTGAAGAAGACAAAATGAAGGGCACATAAAACAGGGTTTTTAACAAAATTAAATATCCCTCCACTATTGTACTTTGTTAGTAAATTAAGCATTGTAAAATTAAACTTTCAGTAGTATTTATTTTTCGAGTATTTATTTTACACTATTTATATACGTTATTCACTTAATTTAAATTGTAACGCTAGTGTTCTAACATTTAAAATTTCAGAATATCTGGCAATAACTTTTCATACAGTCAGCTGTCATTTGTAGCTTTATAATTAATATTTCATGCATAATGCTTTATTTAAATAATTAATTCATTTTGGGCACAGAATGCAAAATATTTGACGTTATGTCCACCCTATTTACCGGTTACACCCTGCTGTGTTCTCCAACATGCATCATAATGTGTAACCTACTAACACAGTATGTACATAGCTTGATCCCATATAACACAGGCTGTATCCAGGCTCCATATTCTACATTTAAAAACACATAGCCTATATTTTACATAGAAATGAAGAATTTCTAATTTTTTTCTTTGTTTGGAAAATAATAGCGCCTCCCAACTGACTGCTAACGTGATAAAAACGAATTTTCAAATAATTTAGTAAAACCATGCGAAATAAAACTTTCACACAAATTGATTTTAGTTATATGTAGTTTGGAATAGTTCCATTATCCGAAAAGTTCTCATTACTCAATAAAATCATTTGAACCGTTGCAAAAAGCGGTCAATAAAAATCCTTTCAAATATCACAACATTTCATCGTCCATTTTAACATGTAACATGTTTTTGGGTAGGTTGTGATGTTGAATTTTACGTGATGCTCCAATGTCATGTTGCGCCAACAGTACACTTAGCGCGTTGCGTGCTATTGTATATACAAAAATAATTTACTACTTCTAAACAGCTGATTTCGCACAACAGCTGTTGCTTCAGTATCATTTCAGTTGAGGTTATGTTAAAAACAAAATCAATTCCTAAATAAACTGGACGATAAAATTACATAAAAAATATGTTTTAAATGATGAACAAAGGCTATGAAAAAATGAACGAAAAAGACTACGACGTTTAGAAAATAAATTAAAACGAAAGAATGCAATTAACGATGAAAACGTTACAATTAATAAACAGTTATGGCTGAAGAGCAACATCAACTAATTAATAGCAAAAAACTTGTCCAATTCAAGGAATGTTAGTGCCCACATAGTGTTAACTAAAACTGCCCAAAGTTGCAAACGTTAGAGTTCTAAAACACACACAAACACAAACAAATATATATTATATATTTTTATATATTTTGTTACGACAAAAAGTGAAAAATGAATTAATTTTACTTTCTTAATACGCGTAGGGGCCTATCTGAAGTAGGCTACACTTATTAAAATGTAGGAAGGTGAACATTTTTATTTTATGACTTTGGTGCCGTTTTCAGGTTAAAAATAGTGTTTATCTTAATATAATTTCGCCTAAAATACTGTATTAAACTAACTGACTGATTTAAATAGAATTCAGCACGCAGTTATACAATATCTCGGGGACCTATATAAAGTTTTAAATTTGTAGGTTATCCAAACTTTTCTTTATGAGAACACCCTGCAATTTTGCTGCTAACAGTTTCACTAAGAAAAAATGTAATCCATTCTTAATCCTTATCATCCATATTGAATTTATTCCTTACAGTCAACGATAAGGCCAGGTGGTCACCAATCGCGGAGCAGAGTTTCATTGAGCGAAGCGTAATAGGCATTCAAAACCTAACCATTTTTGTTTTTAATGTAAATGTGGCCATTGAAAGCGTAACGGATCCCAGTGACGCCGTTTGACTCCTTTCAGCTCCGTTACGCTTTCAGTGGCCGCTCTTACTTTAAAAACAATAGGTTAGATGTTGAATGCATAGTCCGATCCTCTTAGCGCAACCCCATTCCTCATTTGGTGGCCACCAGGTCTAAATATTACTCATTAAATATTTTTTAATATAAAATAATATATATATTATTATTATCTGCGTAAAGACCCTGTTGGATCACGCAAAGCACTCCGACTCATGTCTTGCTCCTTCTAATCCTCCACACCTCCCTCATCCTGTCACCATGGATCCTCTTCCGCTCCTCCGTCCATTTTACCCCTATTCTCTTTGGGATTTCATTCTCTGGGACCTTCCAACCGAGCATCTTTCTCCTGTATGCGTTCCTGTCTTCAGCGTCTGTTGAGTCTATTTCTGCGTCATGTAAGTCTATTCTGATATGCGCGATCCACGACGTTGTTGATTTGACTCCTTGTATATACTTAAGGATTCTGTTGACATGTCTCGTTGTTGGGAGTCTACTGATATGTCCATAGAACCGAAGCCTCCTCCTTCTGATATCTGCTGCCATGTTCGATATCTTCTCTGTCTTTCGGGAGTGCAACCTGTATCCGTCTTCTGTTAATCTCGGGCCAAGGATCTTCCTCAAGATTTTGCGTTCTTCTTTCAAAATACCCTCCATGGTAGCTTTTGTGTGGAGTGCTAGCGTCTCGCTTGTATATAATGCCTCCGGTTTTATGACTGTGTTGTAGTGTCTGATTTTTGTGTGCGTCGACATACATCTCTTATTGTAGATATCACGCGTTATACCAAGAGCCCTCTTCATTCTCAGTAGCCGAACCTTTGCGCAGCCTTCTCGCTACCCGTGGGTTCAAGAATTTCTCCCAGATATTTGAAGTGCTTGACTCTGTTTATCTTACCATACTTTGTGTTTAGTTCTTGAATATTTAATTTTGAACAGAAGAATTCTGTTTTTTTAAACGAGATCTGTAGACTGACCCTCTCTGCACATTCCTTTAGGACTTTTATCTGTTTAATCGCTGTTGTTTCATTATCTGTGAGTATGGCTAGGTCATCTGCAAAAGCTAGGCACGCGATTTCTGTGTTGTCCTCAGGTCTTCCAAGTCGAACTGGTTTCCAGTGCCCTTCAATTTTTAATTCTTTCTCCCATTCCCTGATAACTTTGTCCAACACCAGACTGAAAAGGAGAGACGAGAGTCCATCTCCTTGGCGAACTCCAGTTGTGATCAGGAAGGGTTTGGAAATTTCCCCCATAAATTTTACCTAATATATATATATATATATATATATATATATATATATATATATATATATATATATATAAAACTTGTTATCTCAGATGAGTCATGAGTTTGACAACCTTGTCTGTTTTTACATTTTGAATCCATTTTTTGCTTCCAAAAACACAGAAAATATCATTAAGAGCAAAAAAATATACTAAATATAAAACACGAAACACATTTCTATATACTAGATCTTAAAAATGAAATATCAAACAAAATTTTATCTTTTCAAATTGCGGAGTTATCAGTATCATTAACAGTAGTTCTTTAAGGAATAGATACTATATCCGAAAGGGTCCACACACTTTTAAGAAAATTTTGAAAAATCAGTCACAGCATTTAAAGGCAGAAGTGAGTTTTGGTTGATGGCAGTGAATTAGGTTTCGCAGGTTAAGGCTTTTTCAAGCCCGGGAGAGTAGTACGGGAATTTTTAGCGTGTTTTTTTTTTGTGTGTAGTAAGCGGAACTAGGTTGTGTAATTCAGTTCCTATGTTGTTTGGACGATGATACCACTCTATTAACAGCTGGGAATACGACAACTAACACAGAATACAACTTCCGTTGTCAATGTTAATGTCAATCAGCTGATGCCTTAATTCCTGAATACTCCACTAGACATGATGGTATTGCATTAGAACTGCGTAATATGACATTGTTATTAACTGTAGTTTAATGAGCAGTCGTCATTTTAATTCATTTCTTAAATTAATGTAGTTGCAGTTATTTACTTTTATTAATGCTTTTATGATCGTTACTTCGTGTTTTTCAAGTTGTCAGTTTAAAGTGTTTTACTTTTATTGTACTGCGCGTTTGTTAGCGTCTGTTTGAGTTTTAATATGTTTGAACTGGCGAAGGGATGCGTTATTAATGACGATTTTGGCTTACACCACCAACAATGACGATTAGTTTTTCTTAAGTATGTCGCCAATTCCAGATATCAAACAAACTGATTTTATCTTAACATATAGCAGTGTAATCTTTATTGTAATTTACTTTAGTCTTGTAAATTTGAATAAATTCAGTAGGATAATGAAATACTGAAATTGAACTTATAAAAGTCTTCCCAAAATAAGTGCGAAATATATCGAAAGAAACGAAAAGTAATTTTAAAGAATCGATTTATTAGATTGTCACATAATGTAGTGATTTAAAATTCTTTTAGTATACAAATTTTAATTTTTAAAGATGAGAGAGTAAATCATAAAACGACAAAACTATTTTTTATTCTCTACCATGAACCAACAATTTTATTTGGTATATAAAATTTTGTACACTGATTTTATTTGTAAATCGTTATAAAGGTTAAGGCTCTATTACTAAAATTTGAGCGAAATATAATCATATGGTTTTGAAAAAAATACTAAAATTTTCCAAATCAGATTTTTTTGAGAACATATGTCTGAAGTAGCTACACCATTTATTTGTAAATGCTTTAGGAATTCATTTCTTCAAAAGTGACCTGTTACTTTATTAATACAAAACTTGTTCACCAAGGGCGCGGATGAAACAATTTGGAGATAAAAAATACATGCGGGTCAATTTGGCGTCCTGCCAATCAATGGCGTTCGATACACCGGCGGGATTGTGCATGAACGCTGCACAAACTTGCCGCTTCTAAATAGAAAAGCAGGCGTATAATTTTCCGGAAAAATATTTATTGGAATAGGAAATCAGATTATAGTCAACTAAATTTTGATTTTCAAGACATTGCTGTAATTTATCGGAACAAATGAATAAATGTTATAAGAAATATCACAGGAAACGTAAAAACATAACTTTTAAACAGATACATTTATTTTAAGTTAAAATTACAAAATTTCCATTTAAAATATTTCGCATGGTCGTTGCAAATAAACTTAAGTGATTGTTTCATATCAAGTTTTTGTTGTTTGATCATTTTTGTTTTGTTTCTTCGTTCTGCTAATTTTCTAGTTCATAAATATTTCATACATTTCTCGCAACAAGGGTTGCAAGAGGTGAAATATTTATCTTCGTAAATAAAACACACACGCGCACACACACACACACACACACACACACACACACACACACACACACACACACACGCACACGCGCACACACACACGCGCGCGCGCGCATTACTACTATGTTATCGGGCTTTATATGGAGATAATAAATCTTTAACAAACTTCTATTGGAAAATAAACTATTGAACTACCCTCATGGTAAGGCAGTAAACTTACTCCAGGGTTTAATCAATTACTCCAGACTTACTCCAGTTAATCTGGAGCAGGACATAAAGTGAGCGACGATCTTACCTCTATATTACTTTTGAAAATTTGGTAAACATTAAATATATATATATATATATATATATATATATATATATATACACATACACACAATATGAGGATTTATTTTAATCAATAAATTACTTGTAATATTCAATAGAAATTAACAATTTATGGTCTATATTTTTATAAACAAATGTTGATAAAATATATATTAAGCATAAAGATTATATATAAAAATTTTAACGAATTTGATTATTTAGCTAACTCATCATTTTAGCGGTCAGTCTCAGCGGAGTTCAAACAAACCTCATTATTTTGGTACTGTATTATTTAGTATGTTGTTCAATATATAATTTTCATTTTGAAAAAAACATTATACAATATTATGGCGTCGAAAAACAAAGTTGTATTGTATATCTTTACAGATATGAATATCTTTAAAAAAATATCGTACGTTATTCACAATTGATAATGGATTTTTTGATATCTCAACTGTTTTTGATGTAAAAAAATAATAAAGAATATCCTAGCACATAGTACATATATGCATGGGTCTGTGCAAGTTTTTGGGATCAAACGAATTGACCGATTATTATGAAACTTAGAATTTACGTGTTGTTTATAACTAATTAGTAATTATTTTTAACTTAATAAATATTTTAGTTTCAACGTATTTTATAAACAAAATTGAAATTGGAAAATCTAAACAAAAACTACTGATTAAATTTAGCTCGAGTATTGTTGACATTTAATTTATAGCTTAAATAAGTGTACTAATGTAGATATAAATAATTTACGGTCCAGGAGAAAATCAAAGATATCAAAATATACGTTGCGTAATAACTTGTAAACGCCCGGTTAAAATTTAATGTTTTGAGGTATAAAATACTTTTTGTGTTTTGTTTCAAAAAATAAAACATTAGAAGATGTAGGTTAACTACAGGTCATAGATAAACCGGTGAAACTGTGATTAATGTAAAGTGATATGAAACACAGAAGACAGATATACGGTTACAATTACGAAATTAAGTATTGTTAAATAATAATTTTGTTGAGTTGGAAATGGGCTAAAAAACGATAGTGAAGAGTTACAATAACGTCTAAAGGAATTTTCGTAGTATTAAATGTAACATATGAATAAATAAAATTGGAGCCTAACAAGAAATATTTTTTTAGAATGACATTTGAATTCAGGAATATCAATGATTGGTAAATTTAAAGTAACCTCAAACTGCAACGGAAGGCAATGCAAGCCATGTTTTTTTAATTGAGTGAGGAGAACTTTTCAAAAGAGTTTTCCTGAATTATCATTTGTGTGATTTACAACTGTGAATATAGATGTGTCTGGGCTTTGTACCAATAACCTGAGATTTAAGAGTGATCACAGCCAGTAGAGGCTAAGTTACAAGTAAACTAACGTATAATAAAATAATCAATTGTATTAATGTAAATGATGCAGGACTGTTGTAAAGTAAAAATATAAGGCTGCAAATTATAATAATTGGCTGCAATTGTTTGGTTTTAACGATTTTATCTATTGTAATTTGAGTTATGAATCTCCTTACCAATAAATTTATAAAATGTGGTTAGTAAAATTACTCTTTTTGAAGCATTAACTTCTTATACCGCGTTGTGCATTTTGTATTTGTCACCATGGTATGATTTGGTTTCATCGAGTAAGCTTACGAAGCGTAAGTAACGCGAGTAGGGGAAGTATTACACAGAACCCCTCCAGTTCTCAGCTCTTCTCCTTTCTTTCGTCTGCCGGTTCCGACTGAGTCGCGCGCGTATGTATATTTTGTACTTATATGTACATACAATGTTTATGCTTCTCTCTATCTCTTTCTTTTCTCTCTCTTTCTCTTTCTGTCCACTTTTCTTCTTCTCATGTTCTCGTCGCGCGCGCATGTGATGATGATGTGTACATTGTGTATATTGTCAACAGCAACAGTTGAATGGTAGACCTGTACGGTTTATATTCAGTAATAACACATGCGTTTGATTTGATTTTGCTTATATTCTCGACACACACACACACACACACACACATATATATATATATATATATATATATATATATATAAAATTTAAAAATTATCTTTGTTGCTGCTTATCAGTTTTATTAGATGATAACTGCTGAACCGGCTTTATATACAAATAATATTATCGATGCCTAAACCCATTTAACTGAAATAATTAATGCCAGTAAAATGTTCTTATACTATTTCTTGTAGCTATCTGAATATGAAAGTACGCAATAACTTGTGCCAGTAAGCACGCATTGCTAAAATACACTTAGCATAATAGATGAAGAAAGTAGTTCCCGCTTCTGCCTAGAGATGCGCTGATAGCAACACCCCTTTATAAAGTGCGGCCCAAACAGCTTTCTATGTTAATACTACGTTCACAGAAACTCGCTGTATTACACAGAGATAAATATTTGTTTTGCTTCACGAAACATACCCATGTACCCTGGGCATAATTTATTTTGGTTTTTAAACGTGTTCCTCACCCATTGATATTTTTATTTTCGAATTTAATTTGTTTAAACTGTAATTTAAGTTTTACTTAAATTTAGAATATTCATACGGCTTGTATAAGGACTGCAATACATTGATGAGTAAATAATAGGATTTCTGATTCTGGACAACTTAAAAAAATTTAGGCTCCTTCATTATCCATGGACGGTTACTAAAGTGTCTAAAGTGTGGTATTAAATTTTACTTTCAAATACAGGTGTTCAATTATTTGTGTTCAACTTCCTCACTCTATAAAAATAATCACGGCACCCAGCTGTCTCGCTGACGTGATGGAAATGAATTTGAAAAAGTAATTAAAAAATTTTTTTTTATATTCTTCTTCTTTTCTGCTAGGATAATAATCACTGTGTTCAGTATAATAATCTCCTTCCCTACCTTCGTCAGTTCTACTTTCGTTGACGCGTTTCGGAGAACCTACATCTTCAAAAACTATATCTATACTCTATAGATATAGTATAGATATGAGTATAGATATAGTTTTGAAGATGGAGGTTCTCCGAAATGCGTCAACGAAAGTAGAACTGACGAAGCTAAGGAAGGCAGATTATTATACTGAACATAGTAATTTTTTTTATCTTACTCTAATTATGAAAAGGTGATGAAAAGCACATTTTAGCATCTTAAAATTTCAAAACTACGTTGAAAATACAACAAAAAGTTACTACCGTTAAAATAATTTTTTAAATTTAAAACATTTTGAAAATCAAAAAAGCTAATTTGTCGTTTTTAACACTGAATACGATGGTGAAATAAGATTTTCAAAAAATATTTAAGACAAACATAATACGAATTTTAATGATATAAAATAGCCGCTCTTTCGAAACTGTTGAACAAATTTTGTTGGTTAATAAAATTGTCCAAGAATTAACAAAATCGATTTTATGCACCAAATTTGAATGAAATAGGAATAAAATTGTTCACACACACACACACACACACACACACACACACACACACACACACACACACACACACACACACACACACACACACACACACACACACACACACACACACACACACACACACACACACACACACACACACACACACACACACACACACACACACACACACACACACACACACACACACACATACCCCACACACATCATACACTATAGTGGGAAAAATATTCATACCAATAATATCCAGTGTACATGAAATTCTGTTACAAAATTAGGAACGATTTTAATTAGAAATTATTTTGTAGCCAACTATTATACTAACGACGGCCAATAGTGTTTGAATATCTGTTGAAATAAACGAGGCTTAGACATAATCCGGCCTGTACGCAACGTTTGAAGAGTGCAGGAATAAACGAAATTATACAAATTTTGAATAGCTGTTTAAACTACCGTAAACTGTAGGGGGATTTATAAAAAATTACCTAATCTTTTAAATGTTTAAAAAAATAAATGTTTATAAAAATATTGTAATGTTGGTTTTCGATAGATGAGAAGATACAGAATGAAATGTAGATGAGAAGATACAGAATGAAATGTAGAAGAGAAGATACAGAATGAAATGTAGATGAGAAGATACAGAATGAAATGTTAAGTACTAAAATACGAGTTAGGGTCAAAACGTTGCAGTAATTGGTCACTGAAAATTACTCGGAAGTATGTATAATATTTTAACCTTATTTTCCTTCAAGATATTCTCCTTTTGAATGTACCTTCTTCCACCTTTCCTCCAACTGTTGGCAACATTTCTGAAAGCCATTTTTGGAAATATTGTTTAGCCGTTTCGTGACATTTTCCATCATCTCTTGCGTATTAGCAAAACGATGCCCCTTCAGTGAATTTTCAGTCGTGGAAACAGGTAATAGTAACTATTATGATAGCCAGAATGATAAGCATTATGAGGGCTTTGTGAGCACTTGATGTTGATGGCATCTTCCGGTACTATTGAACTGCAGTTAAACATATAATAAACGTTCATAACTCGTCTGTCCTTGCAGCGTTCGTAGTGGCAAATAATCCAATTACTTGGACTTTAGAATCTGATATCGAGCACACTATTTATAATTATGACTGTACTTTTATATAGTAATTATTCTAGATAATAATTTGTTAATCACGTATCACCAAAATATGTCGTATTTACTATAAGATAAAAGATGAAAGACTATAGATTAAGACTATGTGTTTTGTATTTGGATAATTAATGAACAATTATTATTCATTGTTCATTGTTGTTTGGGGCAGCTAAAGTGTGTTATAAATCTATCTGTTTTGTGAAACATTTTAAGTTTTAAACATAATACCTAACCAAAAAAACCCTGATAGCTACCTCACTGACGTCACTAAAGAGAAATGTATTATACAAAAAATATTTTTAAAACTGATTTAACCATCATAGCATACATTAAACTCAGCATTAAATTACACTGAAAATAAAAAAATGAACCATAACAGCTGTCAAATTCATTATTAATTTCAATGGGAGTTTTTAAATTTGAAAAATTTTATAAAAATTATATTACTGATTACGATAGTGAAATCGTTTTTTAGAAAATGATATTTAATAAAAGAAGTTACGGTTTCATAATATTTCAAATATAGGAGCGATTTTGGCTGGTAATAAAAATTTTAAGCTACTGCAATAAGCGATTTCGTTTTTGTATTAAGTTTGAATCAAATAGGCATCCATTATCGGAATTAGACATCCGAATTATTTTAAAAATACCAAAATGAAACCACAAATGCACGCTGTTCATTTTCTTGATTTGAAAAGATTCTGAAAAATGTATGCATGTTTCAATAATAATTAACTGAAAATGTGAAATCAGATTTTGTAAAACGTCAGAGAAAGGACTTAGGAAGTTACTTTACCTAATCAATGCAGCTTTAAGATTGAAGTATATTCCTCTTCAATGGAAGACAGCTGAAGTTATTATGATATTGAAACCAGGCAAACAACCAAATGATAAGACGTCATATAGGCTAATTTCGTTATTACCAACGATTTCCAAGTTATTTGAAAAGCTGTTGCTAAAAGACTAAGGCCCATCATTGAAAACAGGAAACTTATCCCAGAACATCAATTTGGTTTCAGACGAAGGCATTCTACATTAGACCAAGTTCATAGGATCACAAATATTATAGAAAATTCTTTTGAGAAAAAAGAAGTTTGTGCAAGTATATTTTTGGATGTAGCGAAAGCCTTCGATAAGGTATGGCATGAGGGCCTAATTTGGAAGCTGCAGAGAGATCTACCAAAACAATATTATGAAATTCTAAAGTCATATTTAACTGGTAGACATTTTCAGTGAAATACCAAGGAGAATACTCGGAATTGAAGAAAATATCAGCTGGGGTTCCACAGGGTAGCGTTTTGGGACCTGTGCTTTACTTGCTGTACACAAGTGACCTTCCTACTGCAGATGATACAACCACTGGTACGTTCGCAGATGATACTGCAATCTTAGCTACGGGTAAGAAAATTGAAGAAGCTGTGATGAAGCTTCAACGAGCTACAGATGAGGTGTGCAAATGGACCAAAAAATGGCGCATTAGCCTGAACGAAACCAAGTCAGTGAATGTAAATTTTACAAATCTTAAGATAGATCATTCCATCCCAATTACAATAAATTCTATACCAATTCCCCAAGCTAACTCTGCTAAATATCTGGGAATGACCTTGGATGTGAAACTGAAATGGAAGGAACACGTAAAAAGAAAAGCAAGAATTGAATTTTAAATTTAGAAAATTGTATTGGCTAATTGGAAGACAATCCAAACTGTCAATTCATAATAAGTTATTAATATATAAACAGGTTTTAAAGCCAGTGTGGAACTATGGGTATGGTAGTTATAATTTTAAAATTTTTGAAACGATTATGCCTCCAATTTTTCATCGACAACTAACTTCCACAAGTTCATTCCAAATTTCCAAATTAGGTTTATTCTCTCTCTCTCTCTCTCTCTCTCTCTCTCTCTCTCTCTCTCTGTATATATATATATATATATATATATATATATATATATGTGTGTGCGTGCGTGTGTTTCAATACAGGTACCTGTAGAGGCTAGTGACGCAAAGCCCCTTATTGAAGCCTTGGATGTATATATATATATATATATATATATATATATATATATATATATATATAGAGAGAGAGAGAGAGAGAGAGAGAAAGAGACTAAATAAAATGTTTTACAGCGCACTTTAAAAATGACTTAGGGATCAGGATCGACGCTCATTTTATGTCTCTGATTTTGGTCGTTCCATAATGGTGGCACAACAGCTAATTTTACAGTGAAAATTCGTTAATAACAATTATATACAACATGTAATTTATATTTTGTTATAAAATAAGAGAATCTTTTTTTAAGTGTTGCTGGATTTTTGTTTACAAAACCAAGGCTAATTTTAAAATAAGCCAGAAACTGTAAAACTGATATGCCGTCAGGTAGGTAACTACAGACTTGATTTAACAAGCCTAACTCAAACAAATGCAATGTGAACTTTTTTACATTTGCCTCTAGGATTTATTCCCACAACTTCTACGTTTAACGTGTTTTTCAACATCACCGTACACAGGATCTAGCGTATAAACGTTGAGCCCAAAGGATTATAGTGCAAGAATGATATCGCTTAAGCCGTTGCAACATGTGCTACAATGAACTGTTTGTACCCTCTGAATGCTGTACTTTGCCTTGTACTTAATGCAAACTGGATTACTTGAAATGTGTGTGAGCCTATTCACTATACAGCAACACAGTGTATTCATGCTGCAATTCTAAACGACGCCTTACTGAATGCATATTGCTTTGCTCTGAGCACTGCTTTGCTCTGAGAACTGCATAAAAGTTTATTAGAAAAATCTCTAATATTATGGGAACAATCCTTCGCTCTGTATTTGGTCCTCACTATGAAAAGAAATATGCAGGTAAATCCATGAGAAAATTATTATACAATTTTTTGAATAAATAATACTTATATATGCAAGTGGTACCTAATCAATCGACTAGTATACTTTTAACATGTATCATGTTGCAGGGCTGATTGTGATGTTGGATTTTGCGTGATGCAGTGCACAAATTTATATTCATATATAATTTTGAATATAATTCATTTGGCACACTAACTGTGCCAAGACTCCAAGGATCGGACAAGAGAACGACCATTGTTACAGATAAAATACATATAAACAGTGAAAGACAGCAGAACGCACTGAGCAATTCATATGGTATGTGAGTTTACATTTAATAAATTAAATTATAGGAAATTTGGACTTGCATGTTATTAAACAAAACTCACTCGAAAAAGTGAACCTGGGCTGAAGGTGTAGTAAAAAAAATTTAAAACACCTTTGACTGTAAAAACAAGGGAAATTACAAGCTGTTCAAACATAGAAACAATTAACTGTTTTTAGCAAATTTAAAAAATTGGAATATCCATCATTATAAGACCCAAAAACTTAAAATGAGTATCGATTGTGACCTCTAGATCCGTTTTTGAGGGATAGTTTTATATATTCCTACCATTTGAAAGATTAAAATTCTAAAATATGCAGTTTTATGGAAGTTGTTATGGTGAAATCATAATTTCAAAAAAGATATGATAAAGAAAAATACTTTTTGAAAATTCACTTCTATCATATCATCGAGACAGCTGCGTTTCTCGTTTATCTTAAAGTTTTGAATAGTTTTAAATATTTTTGATTTTTTATCAAAAATTACAAGTTTCTTGAACAAACAACATTGTAACATTGTAACAAGTTTCATGAAAGGTTTTAGTATACAGGTAAATAATAAATTTTCTGTCATAATGGAAACTATTATTCCAAAAATAGTTCTGTATATTTTCTTAGCCTCCTTGAAAAGATAGAGTTTAGAAAAAAAATGATAATATATATATATATATATATATATATATATATATATATATATATATATATATATATCGCACAAGTCAGAATAGACCTACATGACGCAGGAATAGACTCAACAGATGTTGAAGATAGACACGCATACAGGAGAAAGATGCTCGGTTGGAAGGTCCCAGAGAATGAAATCCCAAAGAGAGCAGGGTTAAAATGGACGAAGGAGCGGAAGAGGATCCATGGGGACAGGATGAGGGAGGTGTGGAGGATTAGAAGGAACAAGACATGAGTCAGAGTGCTTTGCGTGATCCAACAGGGTCTATGCGCAAATAATAATAATATATATAAAACTTTAAAATACACGAATTTTAACGTGACTCTTAAAGGATTAAACGTTGTACTTATTCAAATAAAATATGCATTTATTTGCATCTATTCTCAAAGGTGATTCGATTAAATTAAAAAATCAGTTTGATTTCTCTAAATCGATTCAACAGATTTTATAGAAATGTGTACAAATCAGTTTTGAACGATTACAAATTTTAATTGCAATTTTAATATTGGAGTATTTATTAAAAAAAACATTAAATTTGTGAGTAATATAATATTAGTAGTTTATTAGCAGTTCTATTTTGCCTAAGAAAATTTTTTCATCAACAGTTGTCTTACAGTTTTTGCTATTTTACTTGCATCTAGTTTAGTTTAAGAGGAGAAATACTGCCCTACGTCACTTTTAAACAGATTTTATATGCTTGTGTACAGGAACGTTAAAAAAACACATAAACAAAATATGGCACGGACTTTGCTTGGCGCTAGCCCAATATGACTAAACATACGTTATTGTACACTGGTGTAATGCCAAAATTTGTTAATATAAGTTACAGAAGATGATAGCAGACAGCTTTTATAATATTGTATGAGCGTTTAACTCGAAAATGTGCTGAGATTACTTAACAAAAGGTCATATTTTATAGAAGCCCTTTATATGTGTGGTACAATAGGCTCGGTTGATTTATTGTTGCCAGAATGTGGGCTTATAATTAGATTCGTAGTGACTATAAATCATAGTTTTTCTAGTTTAAGCCAATTAGACTAATGGACTCTGAGGACCAGAGTAAAACAAAAAGACGCTAATGGTAAGTTGTAAGGATACGTCTTCCTGTAAACACCGTTAAGGCTGTCATTTCAAATATTTTGACCAACATTAGACGTTATCTTGTTGCAATCAAATCAGAAATTCAATAAATTAGTGCAACTTTATTTATAGTACTCAGGCAGTATTAATAAACATCTTGAAATTTTTTGCATTATTTTCGATTCCGATTTTATCGAGACCGTTTATTTTTGAAAATATTTCGACCTGCTTTCAGAAAAAAACTCAGCTGATACCTAATGTACCATTTTTACTCCTTTGAGAGTAAATAGATTTTCATGCTGAAAAAAAACAGAAAAAAGTTAGCTAACACTTTAAACATTCAAGGTCAAGAAGGGTCAGTACGTTCGAGGAAGTTTAGTTACTGGTCAATATTGTGATTCTCTGAACTTGCGCATCTAAAGGTCGTAGGTTCAGAACAACAGTTCCTGCAAACCTGACTGCAAATTTTGTGTTTGTAGGCCGTGTAATTTTGTAGATTTCGCGATGAGTGAATTTATTTCGATTTTTGAAAATACAGATTGAAAATTCAATTATTAATTGCTTGTCAATTTTTTTATTTAATCTTGCGCAGGGTATTTTTCTATTTAAACTCTGCCGCCTCGGTGGCATAGTGGATAGCGTACTAGGCTTTCACCCCGAGGACCCGGGTTCGATTCCCGGCCAGAGCTTGGCATTTTCATACGATATAAATCATCCCATCGTCTGCATTAGCCCTAGTGTGCACAATAGTCGGACGTTAAACACCAAAAAAAAAAAAAAAAAAAAAAAATCTATTTAATCTTGCCGTAGTTCAAAATTTTTTTGTTTTTTTCTGACTGCACACAATATTTTTACAGTGAGGAAGGAAACAAAATATAGGGTAACGGACGTTTGGCAACTATCCAATAATCGATTTTCTAATTTTGGATGGATCATTACGTTTTCAGATCCACTGATTCCTAAAAAGTGGTTTTCCTTTGAGAAGTTTCGTGCGCGTGCGCGCGCGTGTGCGTGAGCACATCGTTATAGACTTGATTAACCATAATTGAAATCAGAATATTTCAGAAAAAAATAGTTTTGTACCTAATATACCGATTTTAATGAGAAAAAGGAGAATTGATTTTTATGGGCACATCCTCCGAATGGACAAAAATAGACTAACCAAAACGATATTTGACTACTTTCGCAGTAGAAGAGCCAAACCACTTTGGTTTAGAGAAACGGAGATAGACATGACAGAACTGCAGATCACTGACACTATGCTCATGGACAGAACAGCCAAAACAATAACCAAGGACAAGAAGCAACGGTTCGAAGGCAAATTCAAATCCAAGCGAACGATCCAAATCTCTGACGAAGAAATAAAAGCAAGATCACAGCGTATGAGTCAATACTGGGCTACGAGGAAGGCACAGAACATTAAGAAGTGATTGATTTAGTGTACCTCAAAGTTGGGTGAAACAAATAGAGAGAGATACCGATTTTAATCTCTCGAGGGTAAGTAGATTTTCATACGGAAATCAATACAGAAAAAAATCTATACAGAAAACAGTGCAAGATGCAGCTGGTGTGTTAGAGGTTGCTTAGTTACTGCTCAGTCTGAATTCGCGCATCTCTAGGTCGTAGGTTTGAAACTACAGTTACTGCGTAAGGTTTATCCTTTGATCCTTATAATCCGATCCCTCGTTCTTTATAATACGTATTATACAATATAAAGTATTACTGTAAAGTAGTATTAAGTGTATAGTAACTAGTATTAAATTAAGTCAAACTGGCACAAAGTACTGATACAAGAAAATATTAAAGTTTAAGAAGATAAGAATAAGTGACGCTCGCTGTTTTGCACAAATGTGACGGAGGCGAGTGTCCGTCAATAATACTTATAAGTGAACACTTATATAGGAGAAGAAGTAGATTTTCACTTGTTTGTATGAGAGAAAAATAATACGATAGCACGAGTCTTAATATATAAAAGAAGTCCTGACAGACTGATCAATGCAGAGCCAAAACTATTTTAGCTAGCAACTTGAAATTTTCAGGGTACATTTACGTTACCATAGTGCACTATGGTAGACGTGCACTAAGAAAAGATTTTGCAAAAATTTGATTTTAACGCCATTAAACTACTTACCAGCCGCCTCGGTGGCCTAGTTGATAGCGTACTAGGCTTTCACCCCGAGGACCCGGGTTCGATTCCCGACCAGGGCTTGGCATTTTCATATGCTATAAATCATCCCATCGTCTGTATTAGCCCAAGTGTGCACAATAGACGGACGTTAAAAAAAAAACTTACCCATTCCAAATTTAATAATCAACGTACAACCAATAATATTACAGCTAGAGACTTGAAATTTTCAGGGTACATTCTTACAGCAATGTCGAGGTGCACTGAGAGAGGATTTTGCAGTGATTTGATTTTAACGCCATTAAACTACTTACCCATTCCAACTTTAATAATCAACGTATAGTCGAGACTATAATAGCTAAAGATTTGAAATTTTCAGGGTTACCACCACATGCAGGAGTACACGGAAACATGATTTTCCAGCATTCGACCTCTAAAGAGGTAAAAATGAGATACAACCATTTTTATTGTTAAAAATATGTTTTTCGTCTGACCTTTTAAAAAAGTATGATAGTTACTCTTAAATATAAGTAATTAAATATATTTTTCGCCATTTTCCAAAACTTATCCCTTAAAGAGATTGAAAGGGGGTATAAAATGTAAAAAAGGGGTTCTTTGCATTGAAAAAATATTTGTTTTGGATAGTATATTCTAGAAATATGCTATGAAATACATTTTTTTCCGAATTCATTTCCTAAAAGCTTAAAATGAAAAAAGAGGAGAAAAAGAGTGTTTTTATTGGAGAAAAATATTTTAATCGGTTTTTCTTAAAAGTAAACAAAATATTCTAAAACACAAATTACGATACATGTAATTGAGCATTCACCCCCGAATTCATCGCATAAAAGGACAAAAATATAAAAGAGGTATAAATGTTTGTATTGGAGAAAAATATTTTTTATCAAATTTTCTTGAATTCGATTGAAACACGTTTGAAGACAATAAAACAACATATTCAGGGTATAATATTTTTTCATATTCACTGTAAATTGATCATTAGTTTAGATGATCACGCGTTTATTAATGTATTTTTTGTTTCTAAATTATTACATTATTGAAACAGTTTAAGTTTCGTGGGCGACGGGTAACCTAGTTGTGTATAAACAGTCATTACATTTGCCGTAACAAATTATTAAATTAGTTTGTTTTTGGTGCATTTGTGGCTTAGTGTTATTATTTCTGCATATAAAACTCAGTGACTTGAGTTCAAAAACCAACTACTTACTCAACATTTTTGATATTTAATACACATTTGTTTAAAATTACGTAAATAAATATTTTTAAAATATATAATTAACTTCATTATATTACACTAGGGGCGACTCCTGCTTACTTCGTTAGCAAACCACACGAAATAAAGTTATAAACAAAAGTACGAATATAAAATATTTGTCATGGCAATAATGCAACAATATCTTGCAATTTTAAACTGGCGTTCGTGTTGAATGACCCTTTATGTGTTCTTGTAAAAAAACAATATTTGAAAGTAACTGTTTATCAATTTGTTTTTTTTAATATCTGTTACGAAAATTATGCTTTTGTTGGCGTAGATTTGCTATATATGAAGGATGTTTTCACAGCTGATCATTACCATTAGTTGTTTATGGAAACTATCGCTCTTTATAGCCCTATGAAAGAAATTAATTAAGGAAAGCGTTTTGCTTCAAAGTGGAAAAAGGCAATTAAAATAAATCTTCATCCGTGTTTCTATGACTTAAGTGTCTCAATTCTTACGCGATCAAATACATAAACTAGGGAAACCTCTGCCTACTTTATGGGCTAATAACACCAAATATTTACTTATTTAAGTTATTCAATTATTTAAACTAAGTAACAGTTATTAGAACTTAATACATAATGTTTTTTATTCACCAGCTGTTTGTATTAATTACACGTTTTTATTTGGAACTTAATAAGTACAGCTGATTATTACTAATAATTTCTTATGGAAATTTTCAATCTTTATTGCCCTCTCTAAGGTCTTAACTAAGTAAAACACAAAATAAAAAATCCCCAAATTATTTGGCCAAGACATTTAAAGTAAACTATAAACCATCATGGTTTCACAATCTTTACGTGTTGGCAGTCTCGCAAGATATTGTTTTTCAAATTTGAAATTAAGAAATTATATATAAATATCCATCTAGCAAAATATTTTTCAGACCTTTTACAGTTAAATATATCTTGAACATTGTATATGAGTTCATTAATAAATATTTAAATTGTAAATGAAAGCCTTTGTAGTACATGCCCAGCCTAGCCATCACAATAATTAGTCTGCGTAAATTAAATTTAGCAAACGGATCAGTAATATAACTGGACGAATACAAACTAGCAATGAACACTGATTGTTGTAATTTTTTAGTAGTTTTCGCGTCTGTCAGTCAGTCCCCTGAACGCTACATTTTTGCGCTTTTTTAAAACTGATTTAACCATTATAATTAGCATTAAAATCCGCTTACATTAACGTTATACATTTTAATAGTATTAACCCTAAACGTTTCTCAGACTACTGATTTTTTAAATTTTTAATTTTTCAAAAAATACCTTTATCCAGCGAGTAAACAAATATTTATTTCGAGTCGTTAGTGATCATACGTAAACGTGATTTTGTAACACTTAAAAATGTCCTCTAATTTTATTTAAAAACGTTTCGATGTAAACATTAAAGAAACAGAATCCTGTTATCGCTGGAAATAAAATTTTCAACATAACCCAGAGAGCAGGAAACCAGAACACAGATTGAATATATGCAATCGTCACAGATCAAATGCAGACTCGTTGAGCAAATATTAATCTTAGAGATTGATGACATCAAATATTTACGTATAATTCGAGCTCTGCGTCATCGCTTCCAATTATTTATACGTTGAAACGTATTTTTTTGCAACTGACACGCCTATATTAATACTTGAAAATATGTTGAAAATATATTGCAGCCATCTGTATCTTTCCTTGCGAAGACTATACGTGCACTGCAAATACTTTCATACTGTGTTTATATATAATTTTTTTTACATGTCAAGTTTTATAAAAAAATATTGATTCCATTTAAGAGGGTTAGGGTCCTCTGTATCTCGCCAATGTTAAATTAACCGTTTTTAGGTACACATTACTCCTAAAGTATACATTAAAATTGCTTGAAACAAAAAGTAAAATAAAATATGGAGTCTAGAGTTCAAGGTAGACCATTTTTTTCTTTAAATGTTTGTTAATAAATTTTTGTTTACTTTTATACCTTTTTTTGGATTATTTTTGTTATTGTTTTTAGTCCTAGTTTTTTTTTAATTTCTAGTTACTCTGCCATAGACACCTACCTAAGTTTTGTAAATGATGAAAATTCCAAGTTTTTAACTTACAAAATGTAGGAATAATGTTTACCTAAAAAACGTTTTTTCGGAAAATCACGATTTAATAAATTGCATATATTTATATAATTTTAAAACTGGCTGGGTCTTTTTACTTCTGGCTTACTCTGTGAGAGCTGATGCTGCCTTTTCAGATTTAAAAATTCTAATAAGTTCAATATTTTTGAGGCCTGAAACCGTATTGTAACCAAAGCCCAATAGTTATAGAACTTTACTTTTGGCCAAAATATCCACCATTAAATGTTATGACTGCATCTGATACTCCAAATTTTAAAGTTTGAATGCCTACAAACACTGTTTTGGGTACACGTTCCCATATGACACCTATTAAATGACTCGTTTGGGTTTTTAGACGATCTGAGCTTGTTAGACTTCTAAAACGTTTGATTTTGCTGAGAATTGTCTCTGCTAAGGAATTAGAATAACCGTAATTTCGTTTCAGTTCTATAGCCTTGTTGTAAATTTATATAGTATAAAATGTTTATTTATTTTGTAGGCCCTAAGTAAAATGCATTTAAAATAAGAGGGATCACAACTAAAAGATGTTACTATGAATTTCGTTCAGTATAGCTTTCATAAATATTACAGGCCCACAAAAATAATAACAAATATAAACTATATATGTACTTGTGTAGGAACACTTGCAGAATTGTTTAGGTGAAAACAAAATCATTTTTAAAAGTTTTTAGAGGTCTCTACCCCCTCCAAATGTTTGATTTTTATTGAGTTGTGTTTCCTCTTGCTCGTATTTTATTTAAATACAAGTTATTTATTTCTCAGTGCGCAATGTAATTTATATTTTCTGTAAATGAAAATTAAATCTCCGACTTTTTAATATTCTCTTTTATTTAAAAGTATTAATAAATAACTGTTTTTCTAAACTTTCGTCATTTCTGTGAGTGATTAATATTTTTAAGAATTACTGTGAAATTTGATGTACTTAGTTGCAGACTGATGTTTTCACGAATTATTTTTCTCGTTGCAAAAGAAAGTCACTTTGTTTATAAAATCCGACTGTTTAGCAATAATTAATTAATAGTCCTTTATAAGTAGAGTCTGTCGTTCCATTAAAGCCGAGAACAGTGACAAGCTTAATGCAATGTTATTAGATTTTGCTTTTATGGAAATTTGCTTCACTTTGTGCTCACTTAAGCAATCGTATTCCGAGAGAATTTTTTAAAATCTTGAAATTACTTTATCAATGTACGCAAATCAGATTTGACATTTAATTTGAATCACGAATTACCCGTAACGCAAACGTTGTGCAACTTTATAAACCTAATTCCGGTGACGCAGCTGTTTTGCTGATGTTATTGGAAATAAAGGATTTTTAAAAGTAATAATTACACATACGCAATTAAACGTACATTTAATTGTGTAAATATGTTTGCATTTTACAAAAAAAAAAAAAAAAAAATAACCTAACGTTACCCAACCTAACGTGAACCAGCAATTAATGTTAAGTATTTGTGCAAGCATTTTTAGCGTTACAAATTTTTGTAAACTGAACATTTAAAATGCTAACTTTTACAAATTATTGGCGCTAATTAAGATGGTAAAATTAGGTGCTCGAAAAATGTAAGTTGAAAGTGTAATGATTTCTTGAAGATTTTAGATTGCCTGATTCTATAATTAAAGAGCCGCCTCGGTGGTCTAGTTGATAGCTTACTAGGCTTTCACCTCGAGGACCCGGGTTCGATTCCCAAACAGGGCTTGGCATTTTAATACGCTATAAATCATCCTATCGTCTGCATTAGCCCAAGTGTGCACAATAGTCGGACGTTAAACACAAAAAAAGTCTATCATTAAAGTTTATTTTTTGTTTATAAAGAAAACAATTATAACGGCATTTGCTATTATAGAACAGAAAAAAATATTAAACTGAATCTTCATCTGATCTTTTCAATATCTAAACGAGTATTTATAATTTTTGTAATACTTATATTACTGAACATTTTAAAACCAAATGCAATAAGAACTTTTAGTTAATTTTAACGAAATAGGCTGCGTATTGTGTGTTTCGAAAAGAAATATTGTTAAATATTGCAAACTTAAAAACTAAATTGTAAAAAACCGAATGAGTTTTTCCAGGAAAATCCCGCCAATCCATTTTCCCTCGACACGGCCTAACCTTATCCTTTAGTCTTTGATAATATTTTTCCATTGCGACTAACCGAAGCTTTTCAGCTTTGACAACTGTGAGCCGTTCAAGGTGAAATCGTAATTGGTTTGGTTTGGCACTGAAGCCAACCCATGCCTATATTTTAAACTCTAATCTTTTTCCGTTTTTTTTACAATCGTTTGAATTGCATCAATTATTTAGAATATTTAAATTTTAAATCTGAAACCTATTTTGAATGTATTGCAATCAGGTAATTAATTTTATTTTCGAAATTATATTAATTATGATTCCATTACACATGATAAGAGATTTGCGATTTAAAGGTAATAAAAAAATTATATCTGGACTAGTCAGGTTAAAAATCTTGATTTACTCGCATTTTATTTTGATTGGTTTTGTTGATTATGTATGCCGTACAGGAAGTAATGAGTTCAAAACACACTGTTTAATTAACATTGTGTATAAAAGTAAGTGCACTAATAAATATTTACATTATAATTAACGCCATTATACTACATACCCGATCCTTCAAGCACAAAATTGTTTAGAACGTTTGCAGTTAAATATATTTGCACATTGTGTATAATTGAGTTCATTCATAAATATTTTTGTTATTAGTGAATGTCGTTGTATTCATTTTTATTTCTGCATCTCGAGCCATCATCACAATTATTAAAGCATTTGATGTTTTAAATTTGTATATAATGCATATAAGTGTCAAATTGCTTCATTTTCACTTGTGTATAATTAATTAATTGATTCATTAATTAAGCAATTGGATCAGTAATATAATTGGAATAATACAAGCCAGAAATGAACTATGATTACTTACTTTTTAAAATTTTCTGTAGGTTACTCTTCCTGCTCCAAATTTGTGTTAATACCAGTATTTCATTTAGTGAAATCAATTTGAGCCGGTAAAAACGCTATTTCAATTTTACGTTTCTCAATATGATATAAAGTAATCGATTATTAGTTGAATTATTTTTTATTACAACTTTATAAGTTAAAATATAACCACATAGACACATTTACCATATAATCATTTTAACCACATTTACATTCGGCAACAAAATATATCATAAAATGTAAATAATTTTTTAAGTTTTCTACAAAAAAATATCAAGTTTTGTTCCAAAAATATGAATTTTGTAATGTAAAAACTGATTTTCTTTAATTTCACAATTAAATATATAATCGCCGCAAGGGGGTACAGACTAGCTAAACCTATAGAGAGGATTTAGACGTCCCTCGCGGTACCCGAGTCTTAACACATACTTACACTTACAACACTCCGACTTTAACACTTTACACTCACACTAATAAATATTTAGGGAGGCGATAATAGTCTCTATGTGCTCTTCGCCTTAAAATAATAATAATAATAATAATATATATATATATATATATATATATATATATATATATATATATATATATTAACCTAAAAGCTTTAATTTTTTTGTATATTTTGTCAGTATAACATAGGTTAAAAACTCCATTAACGAATTCATTGGCTTTTTAAAATACAAAATTTCAATTAAAGATTTTCAATTACACAGTAACTTTAAAGGCAACAACATAAGATAACATAAGACAAAAAATTAAAGTTAGTATTCTTGTTTTTGTAATTTTACAGTATTTTACAGTTTCGTTCTTGCAGAGAAAAAAATACACATCAACATCAACGGCAGCAAAAGAAAATACAAATAAAGAATAATGAGATGGGGTGGAGTAGAAAAGTCAGAAAGTCATTTGTCAAACGTTGCAAAGAAAGTCAACGCTGAAGGGTACCTGACCTGTATTAGAATAACAAGCTCGTTTTTGTGCCCTACTTAACTTATCTACAAATTTAAGTAATGCAACTATGTGAAACACACGCTTCGCTGCGCTCTATTCTGGGCCTCTGTATCGACCTTGCATGCGCTCGCTGCTGTAAATTTATGCCGTGCGATAACCAAACATTAAAAATAAACACTTCAAAGTTATTGTCACAGTTTCGATTAATTATTGTTTAAAATATTATATAATTACTAGCATTACCCGTCGCGGCTTCGCCCACGGAACTTAAACTGTTTCAGTAATGTAATAATTTCGGAACAAAAAATATATTAATAAAAGCGCGATCATCTAAACTCGTGACCATCATTATTTTACAGTGAATATGAAACAATATTATAACCTGAATGTGTTGTTTTATTCAAACGTTCCATTCGAATTTAAGAAAATATGATTAAAACTATTTTTCTCCAATACAAACATTTTTATCTCTTTTATATTTTTGTCCTTTTAGGGGATAAATTTGGGGGGAGTGCTGAATTACGTGTATCATAGTTTGTGTTTTAGAATGTTTTGTTTACTTTTAAGAAAAGCCGATAAAAATATTTTTCTCCAATGAAAACACTCTTTTTCTCCAATTATACCTCTTTTTTACATTTTTAATCTTTTAGGGAGCGAATTCGGAAAAATTTTGAAATATGTGTTTCATAGCATATTTCTAGAATATACGATCCAAAACAAATATTTTTTCAATGCAAATTTGTGTACCCCTTTTTTGTATTTTCTACCCCCTTTCAATCTCTTTAGGGGATGAGTTTTGGGAAGTGGTGAAAAATATATTTCATTACTTATATTTAAGAGTGACTATGTTACGTTTTAAAATGGTCGTCAGACGAAAAATATATTTTTCCAATAAAATTGTTGTACCTCATTTTTATCTCTTTAGGGGTTGAATACTGGAAAATCGTTTTTCAGTGCACCCTACATGTGGTGGTAACACTGAAAATTTTTAACCTTTAGCTAGTATTGTCTCGGCTGTACGTTGGTTATTAAAGTTGGACTGGATAAGTAGTTAAATGGCGTTAAAATCAAATTTTTGCAAAATTCTTTCTTATCGCATCTCGACATTGTTGTAAGAAGGTACCTTGAAAATTTCAAGTCTGTAGCTGTAATAGTATTGGCTGTACGTTGTTTATTAAATTTGGACTGGGTAAGTAGTTTAATGGCGTTAAAATCACATTAAAAAAAAATCCTTTATTAGAGCATCTTGACATTGTTGTAAGAATGTACCTTGAAAATTTCAAGTCTCTAGCTATAAACAACTGCTGTACGTTGTTTATTAAATTTGGACTGGGTAAGTAGTTTAATGGAGTTAAAATCAATATTTTGCAAAATCCTTTCTCAGTACGCTCTTACATATTAAAACGAAGGTATCCTCAAAATATCAAGTCTCTAGGTTTTATAGTTTGGGCTCTACGTTGATCAGTCAGTCAGTCATGACATTGCCTCTCTAGGTTTTATAGTTTGGGCTGTACGTTGATCAGTCAGTCAATCAGGACATTGCCTCTCTAGGTTTTATAGTTTGGGCTGTACGTTGATCAGTCAGTCAATCAGGACATTGCCTCTCTAGGTTTTATAGTTTGGGCTGTACGTTGATCAGTCAGTCAGTCAGGACATTGCCTCTCTAGGTTTTATAGTTTGGGCTGTACGTTGATCAGTCAGTCAATCAGGACATTGCCTCTCTAGGTTTTATAGTTTGGGCTGTACGTTGATCAGTCAGTCAATCAGGACATTGCCTCTCTAGGTTTTATAGTTTGGGCTGTACGTTGATCAGTCAGTCAGTCAGGACATTGCCTCTCTAGGTTTTATAGTTTGGGCTGTACGTTGATCAGTCAGTCAGTC
Source organism: Callitettix versicolor (assembly GCA_022606455.1). Lineage (NCBI taxonomy): Eukaryota > Metazoa > Arthropoda > Insecta > Hemiptera > Cercopidae > Callitettix > Callitettix versicolor. The sequence continues at coordinate 26,442,032 of CM040188.1, forward strand.
AGGACATTGCCTTTTATATGAGAGGTTTTGATGTAAATAAGAAAATCGCTGGCTTTTATGGAATTGGGTTAATGAAAGAGAAATTGTAAAAATTGTTATTATAAATTGTTACTTAATTTTTAAAAGATTCCATTAAAATCAAAGAGATAGTAATGCCAAAGCAGTTGGTACAATCCAACTCGAAAGATGTTTTAAGTTTTTAATTTTCATTTCTTATTAAATTTACAAAACAATTCTCTTTGTTAAATATGAAAGGCTATTTTAAATTAGAGATTAAAAACAAGTTTACTATTTTACAAGTTTTTTTTTGTGGCTGCAATACAAAAATTTGGTCGTGTCGATTTGTAACGAGCAGTGATCTTCCAGATTGGCTTACGTAAATTTTAGAAGAATGTGTTCATCACTTCACCGATGTTCAGGGTTTGTCTGTACAGCTTATCTTCTTTTTATCTGCGTTTTATTCTTTTTTATATTTTCTTATATTTCAAAGCAACGTTCAGAATAGTTCTTCTGAATTATTACTAGTAGTTCAAAGGGCAATAAACCTCGCAGTATATCCATAATTAATGTACAGAGCGCAGCACGATCGCGCTAACCGGTAACCGTAACAAAAAATGTAACTGGGCCATCTTTATTGGAAACTTTACGACCTTTCTCAGTGTTGCTGTAAAAATGATAATAGGTCTTGCCGTTTAGCCAGTATTACAGGGAATAACTGGTAACCAAACATTCAAAGTTAAATGGCGATCTTGAAACGGACGTGAATTGGAAAAACCGTACAAGTACTTCTTTTGGGCTTTACGGAAGGTACCAAATCTCGAAGTAATACGTCAATGCGTTTGCTTAAAATGGCACTCGTCATCGTTAAAGAGGCCACCATTTTGAAACAGAAATCAATGGTGGAAAATGTTGTACTACCAATACGTTAGGCTTTATACAAGGTACTTTCGTACCAAATTTCGAAACAATCAGTCAATGCTTTCGGTTAAAACGTCGTACACTCGTAATTGCAGGCCTAAATTAGAGGCCGCCATATTGAAACTGAAGTAAATGGGGAAAAATCTTACAATACGTCATTCAGGCTTTACACGTAGTACATTCGTAACAAATTTCAAAACAATCCGTTAATGAGTTCAGCTAAAACTTCGTACAATCATTATTGTAAATCAAATGCCGCCATCTTGAAACGGAACTAAATAGGAAAACATATTATGCATAAGTCATTTTGTCTTTATACAAAATATCTTCTCACCAAATTACAAAACAATCGGGTAATTCTTAGACGCTAAATCATTGGCCGCCATCTTGAAACAGGAGTAAATGGGTAAAAATCTTACAGGTCGTTCTGGCATTATGATACGTACATCTGTATCAAATTCAAAATAATCGGTCAATTCGTTTGGCCAAAACTACGTAACAAACACTCAAATCGAATTCCTAACGGTCAAGTTGAAACAGAGACCTTGCTTTATTCGGTCAATAACTACGTAACAAACACTCAAATCGAATTCCTAACGGTCAAGTTGAAACAGAGACCTTGCTTTATTCGGTCAATAACTACGTAACAAACACTCAAATCGAATTCCTAACGGTCAAGTTGAAACAGAGACCTTGCTTTATTCGTCAATAACTACGTAACAAACACTCAAATAGAATTCCGAACGGTCAAGTTGAAACAGAGACCTTGCTTTATTCGGTCAATAACTACGTAACAAACACTCAAATAGAATTCCGAACGGTCAAGTTGAAACAGAGACCTTGCTTTATTCGGTCAATAACTACAATTTGATTTGTATTTGTGGAATTGTATTAATGTAATACAAGCTCTAGATTAAACCCATACATTTTTTTTTTTTTTTTTTTTTTTTTTTTTTTTTGTTTAACGTCCGACTATTGTGCACACTTGGGCTAATGTAGACGATGGGATGATTTATAGCGTATGAAAATGCCAAGCCCTCGCCGGGAATCGAACACGGGTCCTCGGAGTGAAAGCCTAGTGCGCTATCCACTAGACCACCGAGGCGGCTTTAAGCCAATACAAATTGACCTACTCAGTACTTGGGTTTCTGCATAACTACAATTTGATTTGTATTGTATTGTATTTTATTTGTTGAGACTTCTACTTAGAGGCAGATATTTGTCTGTTTCCATGCAAAAGAAACGAAGTGTGAACAATAATTGTGGCTGACATAAGCTTAGAAAACTCTTGCGTTTCACTGAGCACAGATTTATGTTGCTTGCTTTAACGTCAGCTAATGTAGAGATGTTTAGATTTATGTTGCTTGCTTTAACGTCAGCTAATGTAGAGATGTTTAGATTTATGTTGCTTGCTTTAACGTCAGCTAATGTAGAGATGTTTAGATTTATGTTGCTTGCTTTAAAGTCAGCTAATGTAGAGATGTTTAGATTTATGTTGCTTGCTTTAACGTCAGCTAATGTAGAGATGTTTAGATTTATGTTGCTTGCTTTAACGTCAGCTAATGTAGAGATGTTTAGATTTATATTGCTTACTTTAACGTCAACGTCAGCTAATGTAGAGATGTTTAGATTTATGTTGCTTGCTTTAACGTCAGCTAATGTAGAGATGTTTAGATTTATGTTGCTTGCTTTAACGTCAGCTAATGTAGAGATGTTTAGATTTATGTTGCTTGCTTTAACGTCAGCTAATGTAGAGATGTTTAGATTTATGTTGCTTGCTTTAACGTCAGCTAATGTAGAGATGTTTAGATTTATATTGCTTACTTTAACGTCAGCTAATGTAGAGATGTTTAGATTTATGTTGCTTGCTTTAACGTCAGCTAATGTAGAGATGTTTATACAACATCTGAAGCAAAACAAATAAATGGTGCGGCAAAACGTTCTAACTTTCTCGTCAATATTTAAGCATGTGGGATTCGAATCAGTTGCTGTTTTGCAAACTATTGTGAACAAAATAATTTGCCAAGGAAGTTATAAAGTTAGCGAAAGATTCCCCAAAACCGGATTAAGTAACTGTTTTAATGTTGCGTTAAGTAGTTTAATTGTATTAGCTCACATTTTCAAATGGTTGTGAAATAGGAAAAAATATTTTAGAAATTATCTTCCATAACGACAACGAGCCAGCTGAGTAAAGAATTATTTTTTGATGAATTATTAGTTATATAGCAACAATTAAGAAAATCACCTCGACTGTATGTCTAAAAAAAATTGCGGAATTTACTATTTAAGAGCTGGTTTTGCTAAAAAATTTCATATATCTACATACAAATTCAAGAAGAAAATTATATCTAAAACCTAGCATTACAGTATTACTAAAACTGTATAGATGAAATATATGTAAAAGTATATCTCGCCTTGTAAAAACGTAATGTATTGTATTTATCGAAATATATTTTGTTTACATTTTGACAAAAAAAACAGTACTACCGAAGTGGTTTTAAATTTTAATAGAGGTTGGGTAAATATAGATTAAAATGCAGTAGACTATCGGGATTATGACCATTATTTAAAAGCAATATTTGTTTTAAACGATGGGCAAACGTTTATGTTTGAGTGTTTACACAAATGTTGTAAAATGTAAATATTTGTGGCATTTAATGTTACAAAATAAAACACGATCAGTCGTTGTGCAAAACAATGGAAAATTCTGGGTCGATCTTAATTCTGTTTCGATAAAAACGCTTTTGTGTAAAACATTGCAAATATGCAAAATAAATATTTAAAATCAAAGACTACTTTTTGTAATAATCATAGAAAGTTTGGCAAATTATTGTTTAGCAGAAATCGGTTTAAAATATTAATATTTTTTATTTGAATTTCCAATGAGAAATTAACGTACTTGTATTAAAATTAATGAATGATATTTCTACTAAAAAAAATTGGTAAACCTTTTTTTTTTAATGCATGGTGAAAATATTTAATTAGTTACACTTTTTTAAAAAATAAATGGAGGTTGAGTTTCCTAGTAACAGAACGAAACAAACGTTTGCTATATCTTTCAGAAAAAAATCGAAAAACTTTTGACAAAAAAGCAAAACAACGTTTAATGTTCGTTTTTATATATATTATTGAGCTGTAAATCATCATATATGATCAAAATGTGAAATGAATCGTTCGGTATGCTTGTTGGTTTACAAAAATTACAGTTTTATTTATCTTATTTTATAATACAACAAATCTTAGTTTCAATGTTCAATTTGTACATCGGCAAGCTTTCAAATAGAGAATCTTAACACAGCTCTTAACATTATATAAAATGAGCTGTTTACGTAATCTTATAAATAAATTCTAAAGACTATGCTAACAATATTTAAATTTCAATTATAATGATTATAACTGGATGAGTGATATGCGGAGAAAGAAATTTAAAATAAAATTATGAATTTAACTTCAGACTTTTGTGCATTAGGTTGGTTTTAAAGCAGTCTGTAAATATTCACTAATTATAAAAAAAAGGTAGCATAAATGAAACGTACGATATGCATATTGGTTTGCACAAATTATAGTTTTATTTATCTTCTTCTTTTTTTATTATACTCGTATTTTGGCCTCATGGGACCACTTTAGTCTAAATTTCAGTTCTTCCCAACATCGGGCTGTAATTTTTCTCTCCAATAATCCCTCATTCGATCAGATCGTTGCTTCCTGACGGCATCTGTGATCACTACCTTCTTGTGTCTCTTCGGTTTATCCACTTTAAATTTCTTAGTCTTAAGAATGCGTGTTATTTTACATTTGTCTGTTGCATCATCCATTTTCAGTCATATTTCATTGAGGTCCCTGAGGACTTGTGTGATGTATATTCCCTGTGTTTTCCTGTAGATGCTTCTCATTACCAGTTGTCTCAGAATTCTGTCCTCCGGAATTCTTAATATGTGAAAGAAGTGGGAAATTCTTCGTTTTTTCATTACATCGAGAACTGGGTCGATATATTTGTATACTGTTTCATTGGTGGCTATTCTCCAGGTTCCGTCTTTCCGGTAGCTTTTGTTGAGACACGTTCTGATGATCCTTCTCTCTGTCTTAAGCAGCGGGTCCGTCTTGTTATTGTTATCTTCAATAACAATAGCTTTCAAATCTCTTAACGTTGTTAAAATAAACTGTTTACGTAATCTTATAAATAAATTCTAACCGCCCTATGCTAGCAAGTATTATGCTAACAAGTATTATGCTAACAAGTATGCTAACAATATTTCTATTTAAATTACAATGATTATAACTAAATGAGTGATATTCCAGAGAAAGAAATTTAAAATAAAATGATGAATTTAAATTTAGGCTGTTGTGAATTAGGTTGGTTTTAAAACAGTCTGTAAATTTTCACTAATTATAAAAAAAGGTTTATAACTTTTTTGATAAATTATATTCAGTGTAATGATTAAAGCCACTGGTAGAATTTTGAATTTGCTATTATAAAGTAACACTCACAAAGTTTTTTAAAGCTTTTAATTATGTTAACAGATATTTGTTTATTATTTTACGTGAACTGAATTTAGTTGAATCATACGTAAAAAGGATATTTAAGTCCAGTGTAATGTTATTTTATTTGTTTCACCAAAGTAATCACTTAATTATTGTCTTCCTGAAATTGCTAAGCTTCTCTCTTCAAAAGTTTAAACACGAATAATAAATTTACACGATGACTTTCTTGTCGCTGAGTTTCGATTCATTTTTTGTTCTTATTCTTCTACAAACTAATTTATTTTTTTTTTAAATTTCCTTATAGATTGATCACTTATTGAGATATAGTTTTTATTTATATTTTATATGAAAGTATCTGAAGCCGAAATAATGGTTATAATATTATTATGAATATGAAATTTAATATGGAGTGTGAATGGAAGAGGCTGTTGGCGTTATATTTATTTAAGGTGAGTTCAATGTTGTGATATGCTACCCTGAGGTGATTAGAAATATTTGTGTATAATTGAAATTACGGTGTCACATTGGGAACACTAACACATTGCTGTTTACACTAGAGGTTGCTGAAGAATTTAATTTACTCTTAAAACAAATTAAAGATCGCGCTAAACTGCCGTCTCGCTGAGGTGATGGTAGCGAATTACAAGCAAATATCTTTTATAATAAACCTCTTTGATTTCACCATCGTAATCAACACATAAAGCTGCGTATATTAGCATTTTAAATTTTCAAAATACAGTATAAAACTGAAGCACACGGATCATTTTCAGTTTTATTTTTCGTGACCCAAACACGTGCTTCAAATCTAATATTTCTGAAAAATAAACCTCGGTATGTGCTAAGCTATTCGTACACGTCACAATATAAACAAATTCGGTCAATTTGTTAAGTTTCCAGTTGTGTGTATAAATAGACAACAGATTATTCTATTCAAAAGTAAACCCACCTTTAAAGATGATGATTCCTAAAAATCTCAAAATAAATTTATTTCAAGGTCACGATATTGTTTACGTTAGCGTTGACGATATTGCGTTTACATTAGCGTTGAAGTAAAACATTGTATAAATACAAGTAAAAACATAATCGAAACGTTCCAAAACGTTACTGCAACATCAGGGCACTGTGTACAATGTAGACACTAAATTTGTTGTTTGGATCAACAAACAGGTCACGTATTCTGTTGATACGCAGTAAAAACTGAATCCAGTTGTAGGCTGTATAGATATACAGAGGAAGGGGCTGGACTGTTTGGTTGCCTGCTTAAACACAAGATTATTATTTAATTTCAACGTAACAGTTTTGCATTAGAGAAAGTTGAATGTTAGAAGTATGTGTACATATTAAAAAGATTAAAAAGGAGGCCGTAAAATAATTGTGGCGATCGTAAACAAGTATTGCAATTTTGATGTTTCATTCCGTTTTCAAAAAAGGGGTAAAAAAATTTGATTTCAGAGAACGTTTACCAGTGTATAAGTTTTCTGCTTGCGTGTCTGTGAATATTGCTGGAGACTAAATTAATTGAGTGTTTCGATTTATGTGATATTTAGATCTTGTTTAATTATATATTAATTTTAATTTTTTCAAGTTTTTATGGCCTTCCTCAAAACAGTTTTCAACAAATGATATCAAAATTTGCGATTGTTCAATTAGTACAAATACAAAAAATTTGGTTGCTATATTCGTAAATATTCGTTTTGGAGCAAAGAAATGTAAAAATGAGTAAATTTTCAAAATTGGTTCACAAGGTTTCACTTATACTTCCATCGTGTATGAAAAGATACAAAGCTCTAGTTAGTGTAGGCAATTTTCGAATAAGGAAATTTACTGTTCGTTCATGTATCTAAAATCATTCATTTTTAGGCATAACGTAGTCTTATAATAATTTTTCGCAGACTCAAAATCTCAAAATCAATTTTCAATTTCTAATACCGTACTTCAAAACATATTTTTTGAGATAAAATGAACTCATGGTTTCATAAGATCCATAGATTTTAATTATTAATTTACAAAGCCATATTTTACATTCAACGAGTTTTTAGTAATCAACCATTATTACACTCAGATTAATTTTCGATTGTTATAACTCTGTATAGTTGGAGCATACGTTGGGAACGTTGTACTGATTACGCGAAATTAAATTTTCCGAAAAAACAATAAATCATTCGCAAGTGGTGTGACGATATTGAAGTAAAATTTATGCCCAGGATTAATAGTACAAATATTAACTTACACTTTATAGAAACTATGACTCATTCTGTCGTAGTGCTTCGGTTGTAATTTCTCTCTCTCTCCCCCCACACACGCACACACACACACACACACACACACACACACACACACACACACACACACACACACACACACACACACACACATATATATATATATATATATATATATATATATATATATATATATATATATATATATATATATATATATATATATATATATATATATATGTGTGTGTGTGTGTGTGTGTGTGTGTGTGTGTGTGTGTGTGTGTGTATGTATATACTCTATTTGTTTGTTTCTTTTTTCAAACTTGTACCAAATTTCATTTTCGTAAAGAGCTTGAAGAAGTGCCTTGCTTGATACTCCACGAAAATGTTTTCTTCAAACATCGCTGTCATTTAAAATCTTAAACAATACAGACCATACAAGGTTTTGCTATTCTTTTTTTATTCACAATTCCTACAATTCACAATTTTTAAAATGTAAAAAAAGTAAATATAACATATTGACAAATATATGTAACAAATTAAAAAATATACATTTTTTTGTAAACATGCTTAAAAAGCATTAATTAGATCAGGTTTAATTTTGTATGTGCGAAAAATTTAAAATTTTTACTTATACTGCTAGTATTACTAACTTTGGTAGTACAATCAGTTTTATGCAAATTTATTATGAAAACAATATCTGTTATTTAGCCAAAAATAAAAATCATGTATCATATTTCCTGGTCCTTTTTTATTTTAATTACGATAATTTGTTCGAAAACACGACAAATTAACATAGATAATTTTAACAACATAAACTGAACCTATCGTCTGTGCAATGAAATCAGCTGATCTTTACGAATTAATATAAAACTGATCTTTTAATACAACTACCAAAATTAAATTAACCATTAATACCATATACTTAAATGGTCAAATGTCTTCATATTGTCCGTTGTGTAGTGGTTATCGCTTCACACCGTCTCATATAGTTCCTGATTCGATTTTAAGCGGAAGTAATTTTTAATTTTAATTAACTTATTATGAGACTTGTGACGCGTAAAATATACTATCATATTATCTCGCGTCCCGCAAAATCCAATTTCACAATCAACCCTAAAACGTGATACATGTTAAAAAATCAATTTTATATGTGTTTAATGTCTTAAATTTTTATCAATTTCGGTCTTTAAATGGGAACACATAATTCAACACAATCATTATTTGTTAAAGCTCAAAACATTCTCCGACGTCTTCCCATTCCTAGCTTCCATTTTCCCTGTCTTTCAACAGATCTCGATTCAATCCTCTCTCTCTCTCTCGCTTCCTTATCAATTCCTTTTCTCCAACTAAGTCTCGGTTTTCCTTTTTTGCGACCATACGGTTTCTATTTTAAAATTTGTTTGGGAAGTCCTCTTTTGAACACGACCAAGCCATCGAAGTTGTTTTGTCTTCATGTCTACATTTATGTGGTTCACAGCCATGATTTCACGCATTCTTACATTTCTTATATTTTCCGGTTTGAACCGACCTGCAACTCTCCATCCGTGATATGGTATATTAAATTTTAATAAAAGTGTATAAATTCCATTTTAGTTTAAACATCAGTGAAAATCATTATTAAAAACTTAATGAGCACCCTAATAAAAATAAAACCGTATTATGCAAAGAAGATTATTTATTTTAAATTTCGATGCTTGATAACGCTTATTTTTCTCGACTATTATACGGCTAATTTATACCGGCTATTATACGGTTTTTTAACCATATAATTGATTAATCTAATATTTGTAATTCATTATTATTGAAAAGTTCCGGGATTTATGTGTAAATTTTATCGTTTAAAGATAAATAATCACTTAGATTCCGTTACCAGTTAGTTGTACAAAACACTTTGTTTTCTATTGTGGCGTCATTTTGTTTATCACAAAGGAAACAATTAATTTGATTCAAGAAATATCTATTTCCGTTCCCGCTGTTATACAAACAGTTCCCATTTATTCCGTAATGCAATGTTAAACATCAGAGTCACGTCTCTACGTTGTCTCTCATTTTATATTATATTTTTACTCGGGAAACAGACAGGTTAAAACAAAGCAAGGTCTCTCTCTCTCTCTCTCTCTCTCTCTCTCTCTCTCTCTTCTTTCTCTCTCTCTCTGACCATTTTTTTTTTAATACCCGTCTGTAAAAATACGAAAACCTTAAACACTCATTAATAATTCTCGCACTTCCTTTAAAAGAAGGAAAGAAATTCAGCACAATTTTTACTTAGAAGCTTGCCATTTTTACTATTTTACTATAGGAAGAAAATGGCGATCTGGAAAAAAATCTGTTACCAACATTTTCGATTCCTCGTTTTTGTTATTAATTAGTTGATGTTGCTTTTCAGTCATAACAATTTTATCAATTGTAACATTTTCATCGTTAATTCCATTTTTTCGTTTCAATTTATTTTCAAAACGACGTAGTCTTTCTCGTCCATTTTTTCCGTAATATTTCTTCTTCATTTATAACATATGTTTTTAATAATTGTATTGCACATTTTATTTATAAATTTAATTTTTAACATAACCTCAATTAAAATGATATTGAAGCAACAGTTGTGCGAAATCAGCTGTTTAGAAGTAGTTACAATTATGTTTATATATATATATATATATATATATATATATATATATATATATTTATATATACTCGATAGAACGTAACGCGGCATATATACTATTACTGTATATGCAATATGACATTGGCAGGTATGACGCAAAATCTAACATCACAACCGGCCCTAAACATAATACATGTTATAAATGAGAATTTTGAAATTATGATCTTCCATCATTCAAAAAAGGTTTTTATTTTCATGTCTTTTAGTGACGCATGCTTAAGGTGTGTGTGTGTGTGTGTGTGTGTGTGTGTGTGTGTGTGTGTGTGTGTGTGTGTGTGTGTGTGTGTGTGTGTGTGTGTGTGTATGCGCGCTCGTGCATGCATTTGCAATGTTGTAAGTTAAACTAATTGAAAAGCGTTTTATAATAAATTCTACTGAAAGTTTATTTCTCGGAAAAATATATTTTTGAAGCCAACTTAAACACTATTTATAATCTAAATTTACCAATTGTTGTACTTTTCGTATTCAAGGACGAATTGTATATTGCTTGTACTATCAAAAATTCTAAAATTGTTAAACATATCTGAAAAAAGATATTTTTGTGTGTGTGTTTATATATATATATATATATATATATATATATATATATATATATATATATATATATATATATATATATATGCTCAGGATTGATTTTCAAACCTTTCAAAATTTTGTCTGTCTCTCTGTCACGGTATTTGTGAACACGATAACGAAAGCAAGGATTATTCGATTGATTTAAATTTATAACACTATACAAAAACGTCTTGGAATAGTAACCTGTTGTTTTTTTAGCACTGTTGTCCAATAATTTTAATAGCGAAAGGAAAATTTAATAGGATGAATTCTAAAATAATGGCTCCTTAAGGAGCTGCGGGTACAAATTTTACAAAATTCTTGTATATTTCAAGCGTAACGAGTTGCCGGGAAAAATTGAGGCTGAAGGCAAAGAGTAAGGGGAACAAGGGTGGTCTTAAGGTAGAAGAGGCAAACATGAAAATGATCTCTTCTCAGAAATAAGCTGATAGAACCTTCCGCAAACCTCCCCGGAGACTGCTTACCATTACTATAACAGTAACCAAGAATGCAATGTAAGCAGTGATTTACCTTAGCTCGCTTCGCTTTACATAACGCAAACCCTGTATCCGCGCATCGGAAAGGATAACTTACTTCTCCATATTTTTAACTTTAAGAAGCAAAATATAATATAATATAATTATTAGTGAATTAATATTTGTAGCTGAGCTATTTGAGTAGCTATTATAGTAAAACCGGGAACTAAATGAGTATCCATCACGACTGTAGATCATTTTTGAAGGGGTCGTTAATATTGTTTACTGTAGTGTATATGTATGTTTGTTTTAGAACCTTCAAGGTCACAAACTTGGTAAATTTGTTTTTTTGAAATGTTTTAAAACAATTTCGTTAATCAGCAAAACCCGTTCAACAGTTTGAAAATGTTTTTTTTATAAACGGCCTTGTAAATAATATTTCAAATATTTAAATTGTCTAATATTTGAATATATATTCATATGAATATATTGAAATATAAGATGGTATATTAGATGAAGGAATTAAAGAACGAATAGTATTTGAAAGGAGAGCTGTATCTATGCTGAACCGGGTGTTGTGGGATCAAAACATTTCAAAGAGAATAAAAAAAAATTTATGACACAATTGTAAAAAGCATTAAAACATATGGTAGTGAGGTATGGCCAATTAAGAGCAGAACAGAAAGAATGCTGTTGGCTACTGAGATGGACTTTTAGAGAAGAGCGGCAGGAAGATCAAGAAAAGAGAGAGTGAGAAATGAAAGTATACGGAGGATAATGGACGTAAGGCATACAATTGTAGAAGATATAAGAACAAAACAACTGGTTTGGTACGGGCATGTACAAAGAATGCCGGATGAGCGAATTCCCAAAAAAAGTCATGCAATGGCGAACACCTGGACGAAAAAAACTAGGAAGGCCGAGACTGAGCTGGAGAGAGGGAGTCGAAAAGGAAATAAAAAAAAGGGATCTACCAAAAGACCTGTGGTGGGACCGCGATCGGTGGAGGTTGGAGATCGGAAGACGGCGTAGAACGTTGTAGACCGAATTATAGATAGATATATTTAAATTGTAAATAATTTTTTTTATTAAATTCATTACTTTTTCTCTTACACTATTTTTTAAAGTTTGATTTAAAGGGCGAATTAGAGTGCTCAATGTCGGTCCTATTTGATTCAAACTTGTCACTCAAAAAATATTTCAATAATACACGTAGCCTGCATAAATTTGTTAACCAGCGAAATTAATTGAATCAACATTTAAGTCATTTCAAATTATAACAAAAGTCATAACTATTTAATATTCCACTTTCTGAAAATCTGATCTCGTGATTCTAATCTGCATTAGTTAGCACTTCAAAAACTTTAAAAATTCATTGGATATTAAAAACGTTGAGTTGCATAACTTCAATGAGACGTCTGCATGCCATTAATAGTTATATATCTATTAATAACTTATCTGTTATTAATACTTATCTAAACTTCTCAAAATAGCACAAGTTTTTTACAAAATTTCCACTCGAAATTGATGTCATAAAGGTAAATTCTTGAAACAATACATTTTCTGAAAAATTCCGCCTTTTCTATATTTGCTTTGAAAGGAAACATCGCTTTTAATAAAATCATGAACTGTATTTAGATTTTGAAGGTTGGCAACATTGTAGTTCCGCCCTTACAAGAATCAGTACAATAAGAGAGCAGTGTCACGTATTCTTTTGATATGCAATAAAACCCAAATTGGGGTTGTATGTTGGGTTTAGTAACCTACATGTGCAGCGATTGTATAGGACTTACGCTTTGTAAACTGCGATATGAATTTGATTTTTTCTGGAACTACTTTACATCAAGTATAGTTTTGGTTTTGCCAGCGTGTTGTATTGTGAATATCAATTTAAAATAGTTAATAATTATCAAAGAGGTAACTGTTTCTTTGCAACAAAATTAATTTAATATGAGTACTGTAATTGATAAATTATATGAAGATAAGTGTAATTGGTTATGGAATGTTCACTAATCATGACCTTCAGGTAACGTTTTCAGAATCATTTACATTTGTGAAATATAGTATATATATAAGTTTTCCTAAGCTACGTTTCAAAACTATAGGTCAGGATAAAGAAGGCTACTTTTTTTTTGAAAACGCTTATTTTTCAGGTATCTGCCATTTTGTTTTGTTAATAAAAAAACACTAACTTAGGCAATAAAACTTCATTCTGTTTGTTTAAAAAAAACGGCGACCATTTATAATATTTTCTACTAAAGACATCTAAAGCTATTACTTTTACAACAAAAATAACAGGATTAAAATATTTTCACTTTTAAATACAAATAAAATTATATTTTCAGTTTTTTCTGTAATACAAAATATAACTAAAACCTAACCTGATCTTAGTTTAAAACAACGTACCAAGAAACGTTCTCGTTTTTTGTCAATAAATCGTTTATCGTTTCAACTAAAGGTATAAGTTTCTTTTAAAGTTATTTATATTCGAGATATGTAATATTAAATATTTTAAAAAGGCTGCTATTTTGTAAATGTATAAAAATAAAGTTTGTATCTTCAGAACATTTAGAAACTTAACATACAAAATGTGTACACAAAATCTGAAGTCAGTAGCTTTTCTGTTTCTAAACTTATAATGTTTTTTTCTTCTTGACAAACTAAACTACGACATTCTGGAAAACGTTTTAAAAAAACGTTTTATTTTTATTTTTTCTTTATCCTGACCTATACAATCATATATTAAAATTTTAGAACTTAGTTTCAGGACATCCTGATGTATTTCTGGAATTTTTTTTGATTAAATTCAAACTTTTAGCTTAGTAACTGATTGTTTTTAATATCTTGTACAATTTTATTATTCTAAAAAAAAATCCGTTTATTCATTTCAAAATACTGTCTAATTAAAAATACTTTTAATTTTAAAATTTTCTTAAAAATACGGAATATAACCAAACGGCCTTATTTGTATACTGTAAAATATATTCTTCTACATGTTATGAAATATTGTTTTAATTGTGACTAATAAAATCATTAAAATTAATTAATGGCCTATTTCGTTTCGTTTCGGTAATTTTATATTTACGAGGGCCTAAATTATTTTTGAAATAAAATTACAATAAAAATGCATTTTTTCAATAGACCTACTGATAATTTTCAATATGTTTGTTCATATATAGCCCAAAATCTAAACAACCCTTAAGCGTTCCAATTTTTGCTAAACATTGTTTTATTATTTTATGTTGAAAATTACTGAACTGAAAGATTCATTTTTATGGACAGATGCTATGTACAGGGCTTGGAAATTCTAAATAAAAGATTCATTAATTATTACAGTGTTGGCAACATTGTTTTTATATTATTTATTTTGCGTATTTACACTGGAACATGGACCAATGGAATGGCTATCATAGTAAAATATAGATTGATTTTTGAGAGATTTTTATTAAAAAGTATAATATATATAAATATATATATATATATATACAATTTCACCATTTACAATTTAAATTCACAATTTTGGTCCGATTCGATTCAAATGTGGCACCTATAAAATTCAGTTAGACGAGTTTCATAATAACAGCCATTTTAATGTTTTAAAAATGTGTATTTCTATTTTGCAATTATTTGATGCAAATAATGATTCTGCTATCGTAATCAGCTTTAAATTAGTAAGCATTTTAAATTTTAAGAATAAAGTGAAATTAGATATAATTAATTTTATTAAGTAGGTTAGGTTTCATTTTTGTACTTCGGGTCAAATTTAAATGGTGATTATAAACAGGAAAAATAATTATTGTAAAATTTAAAAAAAACAGTGTTACAAATTCGCTCCCATCATGCCAGCGATACAGCTGCGTGCGATGATTATTTTAAAAAACGAAACTGTTTAAGTATCGCGTAAATGTTGCGTGTACAATGTGCTGATGGCGGTGTGAGGGAAAAGTTTTTCAGAGATTATTGCGGGGCTCGGGAGCTATTCTGTCAGTGCGGATTTCGTTTGGCTCTCACTTTGCCTGGAAGCTGTCACTTGCAAAGGAATTAACTGCCTTCACAAAAAAGAAAAAAAAACATTTCTGTAAAAAAAAAATCTAGAAACAGGACATCCTTTTCTATTGAAAAACCTCTAATCAGGATTCGCAGGCGTACCTTACGGACTTTTATGTTGTCATAAATCTGTAGAACGACCTCTAGCGTCTAAACGGTAAAAAGGAAATTAAGAAACAAAATGCTGATTGTAACTATAAACAGTATAATTATCAATTTCTAATTTATTACTGCAGTGACAAAACGAAAGGAAATTGGAAATTTTGTTCATCACATATGCAGAATGTTCATGTATGCAGAATGTTCATATATGCAGAATGTTCATATATGCAGAATGTTCATATATGCAGAATGTTCACATATGCAGAATGTTCACATATGCAGAATGTTCACATATGCAGAATGTTCATACTCGTATATGCAGAATGTTCATATATGCAGAATATTCATATGTGCAGAATGTTCATATATGCGGAATGTTCATATATGTAGAATGTTCACATGTGCAGAATGTTCATACATGCAGAATGTTTACAAATGCAGAATGTTCATATATGCAGAATGTTCATATATGCAGAATGTTTACTTATGCAGAATGTTCATATATGCAGAATGTTCATATATGCAGAATGTTCATACATGCAGAATGTTTACAAATGCAGAATGTTCATATATGCAGAATGTTCATATATGCAGAATGTTTACTTATGCAGAATGTTCATATATGCAGAATGTTCATATATGCAAAATGTTCATATATGCAGAATGTTTACTTATGCAGAATGTTCACATATGCAGAATGTTCATATATGCAGAATGTTCATATATGCAAAATGTTCATATATGCAGAATGTTCACATATTCAGAATGTTCATATATGCAGAATGTTCATATATGCAGAATGTTCATATATGTAGAATGTTCACATATGCAGAATGTTCATATATGCAGAATGTTCATATATGCAGAATGTTCATACATGCAGAATGTTCATATATGCAGAATGTTCATATATGCAAAATGTTCATATATGCAGAATGTTTACTTATGCAGAATGTTCACATATGCAGAATGTTCATATATGCAGAATGTTCATATATGCAAAATGTTCATATATGCAGAATGTTCACATATTCAGAATGTTCACATATTCAGAATGTTCACATATGCAGAATGTTCATATATGCAGAATGTTCATATATGCAAAATGTTCATATATGCAGAATGTTCACATATTCAGAATGTTCATATATGCAGAATAATAACTCAAGAGGACTAAACGGACCTGAAGACCTAAACAGCCATTTAAATAAATATCAAACTATATATTTGTTTAAATTTCAAATTTGTGGTATGAATTTAAACTATAAATCTTTTTAAGTTACCAAATTTTAAACAACGATTCACACTATTGTGATAAATTAAATAAATTTTCATTGGTTTTCCACCAAAAATTCTGTAATCATAATATGTATGTGAGGTTGTTTATGTAATGTTTTTCATTGTTTATTTAAACTACATTGTTTGTAAGCTCGTTTTGTAAGCTACATTATGAGATCGAGAAAATCAGGCATTACCAAATGAAAATTAGCGCATAACTGTAAAAGGTGTTTAAACTTTACGTGGCGAAAAGCAGACCGTCTGATCGAAACGTCTGGTGTGTTAACAATTTACTTATCTGCTTCCAATAACGACCAAACCACTCAGCCGAATCGCGTGCGACAATCGCTACAGTATGCGTGGGCATAATTCGCTCCCGCAACACGTATTCAAGTCTAATTAAATAATATTTTTAACATCGATTACAGCGTTTACTGAAAACATCGCTTTATGCGCACGCTAAAAAGCAATTCGCTGAATGAAAGTTTCTTTTTTTTTCTTAATTCGTGACTTATTTTACATTCATGCTGGTACAATGTTACACGCTGTTATAGCGGTGTTTATTTTGTACAAAGGAAATAGATTTATGTCTTCATTTACTTGGTCTTTATTGGATATTTTCCTACATTTACTTGTGCTACAGAAAAAAGTGGAAACTATGCACTACCCAGTGCGTAAGCTGATTTAAGATTAGATTAGGAATCAGCTGTTTGTGCATAAATTGCACGGTGAGCTAAGTGATCGAACATTTGTTTTTATGGTGATTGTTTAGGTTAGTGTCGTTAATTGTTAAGCACATTGATTGTTAAACGTTTTAAGTTTCAAAAGTGACAGCAGTTCTCGTGCGTGTTTGTATATTGTTTCAATATGGGTTTCAAAGGATGATTGAACCGCATCTAAAGATTGTGTTTTTCAAAGAAAGAAAAGTGTGGTGCGTTAGCGAAAGGTTCACATTTTCAAACTCAGTGGTTACCGAGTTCTGTTCATCTAATTTTATATCATCATTTAGTCCACATCTTCTTGCTCTGTTATCCCTTGCTCTGTAAATTTTTTTTTGTTTTTTAAAATATTTTTAAACTTAATTTTATATTTTTTAAATATGATTTTCCATTATAATTGTAATTAAAATATGCATAAAATAAAATTTTAATTACATATCAAATAAGAAAATAAACTCTGGTCTCCGTGTGATTCGATTTCTTATTTTCAATAAATTGTTTTTTAATAATGCTTTTTGTTCAGATTTAAACGCTAATTGTGTTGGTAAAGTCCAATTTTCATAAATGTATAAGGTAAAAAAGTTATAAAATTTTCGAGACTTGATTTCTTGTAACTATGTTGTATTATTTTAATAATTTTTTTTGGAGTACGAGTTCGTCAAAACAATTACCAAAATCGATTTTTGTGTTAACTTCGGATCGAACTAAATGTGCACTCGCTTTAAAACATACTTCTTTTTTCAGCATAGTTCCCTCTAAAGCATACATTCCTCTACACCATACTTTTCTTTATATCATATACTCTCCTGTAGACCATACAGTCATGTACAGCATACCTTATTTTCTACAGTATACTTTCTTTTACGGCAAACGTTCATCTACAGCATACGTTCCTCTACAACACACTTACCCGTACAGTATACATTCTTCTACAGTATACTTACCTACAGAGCATACATTCCTCTACAGTATGATTTCCTGTACGGCATTTATTCCTCTACAGTCTACTTTCCCGTAGATCATACCTTTTTCTACAGTCTACATTTTTGTACAGCATACAATCCTCTATGATATACTTTCCTGTAGAACATACTTTTTTTTACAGCATACATTTCTGTACAGCACACATTCTTCTGCATTATACTTTACTATTCAACATACTTTACTCTACAGAATACTTTCCTATACAGAGTACACTTTTCTGTAGATAATACTTTCCTTTACAGCAATAATAGCCTCAATGTGCTTTTAGCTTTAAAATAACAAAAAAAACTTTCTTAATGTACATTTTGTAATATGAAAAATTATTGGTTCTTTAAGATTTTTGTGATTGTTAGATCTATATAAATCGGTTATGTCTATATACTTCATTAGTTCAAAATAACTAGAAGTCAAACCATCCAAAGACTTAAACCCTGTGTTTAATATAACGAATAAATTTAAAGTTTATTTCTTTCCAAAACCTTTACGCACTCCATATATTATTTCAGCTTGTCTTCTTTAAAATAAATTACATAGATATAAAAGAATTAGATTAATATTTTAAAATTACAAGCAGAGTGTTGTGAATCATGATGCACATAAACCAGCCAGCTATTCTTAAAGTAGGTCGAGTATTCTGCAATACATGTTACATGCCATGCGCTCAGGTGGAAATAAAGTGTTTTTAATTACATTAAAATTTATGTGCTTTACTTATAATTTATTTTATCCCTAAAGAAAGTATTTTGAAATCTTTTAAAGCATTATTGGAACTTTAATATACAAACTGAAATATATCCTAAAAGGAAACGCTACATTTCGGCCTACGGCCTTTTGAATGTAATAATTAAAGTCAAAAAACAGGCTCTGCTGAAGAGATTTTATTTATTTCACCAGCACGATATTATGTTATTGTTTGCTCCTTATTGGCAACTGTTCATTGAAGATTGAGCTATTAGATACTAGATTTTGGTAAAACCCAAACACAGGACCTCAAAATAAACGATGTTGATGATGATGGTGTTTTTTCTGCGATGCCAAAAAAAGGTGGAAAAAAGTCTTGTATAGACTACCTGGGGTAGGATTCGCCCTACCCCAGAGTGTGGGACTCAAATTAAGTTCAAACTCAAGTTAAGATGTATTGTTACCCACTAAAAAACCACCAAAAGCATTCCTCTTCTATAACCCCCCACACGGAACCGCCTCCTGGCATTACTTCATAGGAAGGTGGACTGGCTGAACGCTCTTCTACAGCGTTGGCTCTCCTTTCTCGATCCTCAGCCCTCAACTTCTTCATGACCACTGCAGCGAATCCCGCAATGGCCCTCCAGTTGGCCTCTGAAGCCATCATAGTCACAACCAGACTTTCCAGTGCAATGCTGCCTCGCAGATATGTTTGCAGCCTCGTCCTTTCCTCGTTGAATCTCCGACACCGGAAAAGCATCTTCCTCCACTGCTGGAAGACAGTGGGGACAAGCCGATCCGTTTCCAGCCCGAAACGGAACAAGTAAGCTCGGAAGCAACCGTGCCCAGTGAGAATCTGTGTGAGATAGAAATCCACCTCTCCATAATTCCTGTTGCACCAATCCTGGATGTTACCTATGAGTTGGTATGTCCATCGTCCATTTGTTGATTCGTCCCACTGTCGCTGCCATGTCTCCAGGGTCCGATTCCGCTCCTCTGTAATTGCCATTGTATGATTATACCGCGGCTCAGCATTTCGCTTACGCCCATATAGTCTCGCTCTTTCATCAGCCATCAGCTCCATTGACGGTTCGCCCGCCACTGCGCATGCAGCGTCGTAGGAAACTGTTCGGTAACCACTCACGACACGCAACAACGCACGGTGGTGCACCGCATTAACCTTGCACGCATAGCTCGCGACCATCATAGCCTGGCTCCAAATCGGCGCTCCGTAAAGGAGCACCGAGCATACTCCCCCAGCCAGGAGTCAACGGTGTGCCTGTCTTGGACCTCCCAGATTCAGCATGAGCCTGGAAAGGGATCCTGCCACGTTCGCCGCCTTTTCACTAACTGCCTTGAGATGTTCCCTGAAGCAGAGTCTCGCGTCAACCCACACGCTAAGGTATTGAAGGGCTGAGACGGAACTTATCTGCATATCTCCAACTGTAAGAGTTACTGTTTCCCTCTTTTTCCTGCTGGTCACAAGCACGACCTCCGTCTTCTGATCGACGAGCTGCAGACCCATAGATGTCAACCATCTCCGAATTGACTTCACTGCCTCATTGGACCGAACCTCAACTTCTCATCAATAACAACCGCAAGGTCATCGTCAAACCCAAAGACTTTTACGCCTAATGGTACGCCGACCCGTAAGACCCCATCATACATGATGTTCCAAAGGAGGGGTCCAAGCACAGAGCCTTGTGGTACTCCTGCTGTTACTCTGTACCTCTTTTCTCCTTCTTCAGTGTCATAGATGAGAGTTCTATTTTCAAAGTAACTCCCTACCACCTTCTGTAGATATACTGGAACTCCCATGCTATTTAGGATCTGCAATACATTACTCCATCGCGCTGAGTTGAATGCATTTTTAACGTCCAGTGTGACAATGATGCAATATTTTTTAGCACCTCTTCTCCACCTTTTGCCTTCAGTAGCTTCCCTCGCTTTAGTAATGACACCGTTAATACCATCAATGGTAGATCTGCCCTCCGAAATCCGTATTGATCTTCCGAAAGCCCATATGCGCCTTCAGCGAATGGTTCAAGTCGTCCATAGACAATCCTCTCCAAAATCTTCCCCGCTGTATCAAGTAGACATATCGGTCGATATGATGATGGTGCTTCAGGAGGCTTTTTCATCTTTGGTATCAGAACCAATCTCTGCTCCTTCCATCTGGTGGGAAAAGTTCCTTCCCGTAAGCAGCCATCCAGTACTTTAATAATAGCATCAGGAATGGTTTCAAGAGCAACTTTAAGAGTAGCATTTCGTATGCCATCCGGGCCAGGTGCTTTGGCATCCCCGATCCTCCTGCACGCCTGATGCAGCTCATATATCGTGATGGGTGGAATCTCTTCCCCCGCTGGCACTACAATCTCTGGTCTTATGGGCTCGTCCAAGTGTGGAAAGAGTGTCGACACCATTCTGCGTAGGAAGAAAGGGCACGTTGGTTGCTGTTGTTGCAATTCCGCCAACCGTCCCATTACTACCTTATATGGCCTTCCCCATGGGTTCCTGTTTACCTCTTCACGCAAGTCTGCCCAACATCGGCACTTGCTCCGTTTTATAGCCTTACAGAGCGCTAATTTAGCCGCACGGTAATTTTGTTCTGCCACCTCAGGATCGCGATTCCTCCGACGTGCTCTCTGCAATTTCCTTCTGGCTTGATGGCACTGAGATCGAAGGCTTAAAATACCCTCGGTCCACCAAAAAACAGGATTATGATGTTGTCTTCTGGAGGTTCTTGTCATTGAAGCATCCTCCAGAAATCACGGCGGAGGCAGCTGATGTGAGCAGCTGATGGGTTTAGCGATCCCACCGTACCTCTAGCTCATACTTTTCTCACACATCTACGCAATACGCACACACACACACGTGGGGGCAGTTGCTCTAAATGAAAATAAAAAACATAATGATGAGTGAGACAAAAACCGACGGATTATGTACCAAAGCCAGTATGGCTCATGAGCCTAATCTCGTCGGCGATTCCTATCGGGTGAAAGCCCCGGTGGTCGCTGATGGTCCCAATATCGGATGTGGGTGGGACCAATCTCACGATCAATCTGTAGCCCAAGTATCATCAATGGTAAATATGGCGACCATTCCGCCGGATCCAACGGTCAACGGGGCGGCCGTTATTTCATCATCTGTGGTCAACTTGGCGACCCCGTCGAGTGTTGGTGTGGTCAACTTGGCGACTGTAACTACACCCATCAGTGGTCAACCTGGCGACTTCGTTAGGATCTGCTCAGGTCAACCAGGCGACCTCTTCGAGAACCAGAAGTCGACACGGTGATTACGTCGCTATCGTCGAGTGACAGTCTGGCAACGAAGATGGTGGCAGCAGGTACTCTGTCATGTAAGGAAACGTCTGACTTGCAGTCAAACGTGGAATTCTTGAGACTGGGAGAGAAAGTGGAAGAACTGGCGCAGTTTCTCCAGGGCAAACACAATATCCACAATCAAATCCGTAAGTTGGTCGCTGCTATTCAGCAGCAGTACCAAAGAGCGAGTACCTGGCAAGAGAAAGAATCCCAACGCAGGAAGTGTCCTCCAAAGACCAAAGAGAGTGCGACTCAATCAAGCCCTTCAGGGATCACAGTAAATGTGGACAACTGCTCTGGTAAACGGGAAACTGTGCATGAAGAGGAGATTGTCAGGGCTCGTAGTGTAAAGAGCCAGAAAGCTGGGAGTCTTGCATGCTCTAAAGTAGCTATGTCGGAGAAACAACTGCAGGAGGTCCAGACACCGATCGAGAAGGCATTACCAAGAGCTCTAGGGAAATGGCAAACGGTAGCTCACAGGAAAACGGTAAAGAAGAAAAACTACCCGGAAGTGCGACGTCCAAAACCGCGACCTAATGCCATAATGGGCATGGTGAAGGAGGGAGCCACGTATTCTCAAGTATTGCGGCACTTGAAAGAAGAAACCGGACTTGCAGAACTTGGAACAAAAGTCAACCGGGTTATGAAAAGCGCAGCAGGTAATATGATTCTGGAACTAAATAAAGATGAATCATCTGCAGGCACAGAAGGTCTCTGAAAAATCATGGAAGGGAAAATTCAGGATTTAGCAGACACCAGATTCCTATCTCAAGACGCGCAAATTGAGATTAAAGACCTCGACGAACTGGCAACGGTTGAGGAAGTGAAAAAAGCCCTGCAAACTCAGCTGGGCACGCTAGGAAAGGACTTCGAAGTACGGGTGAGGTCTATTCGGAAGGCATACGGAGGGACGCAAACAGCAGTCGTTTCACTGCCCCTCGAGATTGCAAGGAAGGCTCTAAGCATGAGGCGTGTTCGAATAGGATGGGTCAGCTGTCGTGTTCGAAAGAAACTAATTCTCCGTCTATGTTTTAAGTGCTGGTCACTTGGACACAATGCCAGCAAGTGTTCCGAGCCTAACCGTTCGGCTAAGTGCTTCTATTGTGGGAGAGAGGGACATAAGGCTGAAGGTTGTCCAAACCCACCACACTGCGAATTGTGTCATGGGCGTAGGAAAAGTGATCATGCGGCCAACAGCTACAGGTGCCCATTGTATCAGAAGGCCCTTCAGTTAATTGGAAATGAAAGTGCTCCAACTGAATCTTAACTACAGTCAGTCTGCGCAAGATCTTCTCTGCCAGACGGTTGCCGAGAGGAAGATAGACATAGCAGTATTATGTGAACAGTACTCGAACCGCATTAATGATTATATGCCTAATGTCGAACCGCACTAATGCATATGCTGTCATGGACATCGGACATTACTAACAGGGTGGCCATCTGGGTGTGTGGAGGCTTGCACATCCAGTCTGGTGGCTTCGCCGATTTCTTCTGTTGGGCCAAATCCGGGGAGTGTAGATACAACTCCAAACCTTGATATATGGGAGTTTGAAGTGCTTCTTACGAGACTGTCGTCTGTGGCAGCTGGGCTTCGTCCTGTCATTATAAGTGGAGATTTTAATGCATGGTCAATTGTTTGGGGCAGCAGGAACACCGACAGACGTGGCGAGCTCCTCCTGGATACCATCACAGCATTGAACCTAGTGGTTGCTAACACCGGTTCTGCACCTACATTTGAAAGAGCGGGCTTCACTTCATGGATCGATGTGATCTTTGCCAGCGAGGACCTGATTGCTGGCATACACTAGTGGACAGTAAGCAGACATTTCACCGATAGCGACCACAACGCTATTTTTTACGAAATTGTTGGCACAGGGAACTCTTGGACCTCCCAACCAAAACCTCGATGTAAATGAAATCCTAGGTCTCTCGACCCGGAAGTGCTTGCCATAATGCTTGAGAGTGGTCTACTTTTGGAGGGAACTCTGGAACAAATGGCTAACTCTTTGATGGAAGGATTGGAAGGTTCGTGCGATATAAATAAATAAATAAATAAATATATATATATATATATATATATATATATATATATATATGTGTGTGTGTGTGTGTGTGTGTGTGTGTGTGTGTGTGTGTGTGTGTGTGTGTGTGTGTGTGTGTGTGTGTGTGTGTGTGTGTGTGTGTGTGTGTGTGTGTGTGTGTGTGTGTGTGTGTGTGTGTGTGTTAGCATGATCACATTAGCAGTTTTGCTCAATCCCGGTAGAAAAATCGATCGGTTGTTGTTTGTTTGGACATATGTTCTTTAATCAGCAAAGTCCGTTTTAACAGTTCCAAAACGGTGCGTATTTCAAATCTTTCAAAAACATACAACATTTTTTTTCACATCGTTTTTTAACCTGATCTAACCTAGTGTCACAATTGGATAAAATGGCACTTAAATGGCAATGTTTCCGAAATCCATTGAAATTACGAAAATTAATGTGACAAAAGTAAGTTTACAATGACAGTTTATAATGACAGTTTATGCGAAATTTAAAGCCTGTTATGATGGTGAGTTATATAGAGTGAAATAAATTATTATAGAAAATTTGCAACCACGTTTTCTACAGAGTTGCGTGCGTGATTGTTTCTATTCTTTTCTTTTTTCTTTCTTGTCGTCTACTTATTATTTTCCATCATTATAAATAATGATTAAATCATTAAGAAGAACTAAATGAATGTGATTCCAATATTAGCTCCAAGTAAAATAGATAATCCATTCAACAGCACAATTTTGAAAATATATACATTACTTACGCTAAACAGCTGATTTGCGACAATATTATTATTTTTCATTACGATGGTTTTAAGGTTAATTTTGTATGTTATGTATTCATCTTCGCTAAACAGCTGATTTGTGTCAATATTTGTATTTTCATACGACGATTTTTAAGGTTAATGTGTATGTTATGTATTTATCTACGCTAAACAGCTGATTAATGGTGACTTTTTTATTTTTAATTACGATCATTTTTATGGTTAATGTGTGTGTGTGTGTGTGTGTGTGTGTGTGTGTGTGTGTGTGTGTGTGTGTGTGTGTGTGTGTATGTGTATGTATTTATCTACGTTAAGCAGCTGATATATGGTGACATTTTAATTTTTAATTACGATCATTTTTAAGGTTAATGTGTGTGTGTGTGTGTGTGTGTGTGTGTGTGTGTGTGTGTGTGTGTGTGTATTTATCTACGCTAAACAGCTAATTCATGGTGACATTTTTATTTTTAATTAAGATCACTTTTAAGGTTGATGTATGTGTTATGTATTTATCTTCGCTAAGCAGCTGATTTGCGGTGAAAATTTATTTTTCCTTACGATGACCTTAAGGTTAATGTGAATGTTATGTATTTATCTACGCTAAACAGCTGATTTATGGTGACATTTTTATTTTTAATTAAGATCACTTTTAAGGTTGATGTGTGTGTTATGTATTTATCTTCGCTTAGAAGCTGATTTGCGGTGAAAATGTATTTTTCCTTACGATGACCTTAAGGTTAATGTGAATGTTATGTATATATCTTCGCTAAGCCGGAACAGTTGTATATTTCTTTACGATTGTTTTGAGGTTAATGTCTGTGTTATGTATTTTCATAGCGCTAAGATTGTCCTGCAGATTTGTTCTCTTATTTTCCTCTCAGCTTCCGTACAAGAACTATATTGGCGCACGTGTGCAACGCCTTTATTAGAATAAATAAATTGAATTCGAGATTGTGTGCGCAATATAAACCTGTCTCACAGTGCTAAGACTAAGTTAAATTGTTGGATGGATTTTCTTAAAATAAAATATAACACCCAATGGAATACTCCTGCTGTACTGGTAACTGTGAATTAACGACGTAAAAATAAATATATCCTAGAAGAAATACAACAAATAAACAGGATTTTGTTTTCCATCTATACATAAAATCTATTTTAACCTTAATTCTTAAAAACTTAAAATTATTATTTGTTTTAAAATAACACATTAACTGCTAGGTTTTAAATTAATTGAACCAATATTCACATTAATTTATCTTAATTATAGTTTTATATTTTTTGCCACAATCGTATATATGTATTGTTTGACATATTAATACGTATTTCTTCACGGATGGGAACATGTGAATTAAATTGAAAACCGCTGTTTAGCCTATCCGTTCAACACAAGTGTTCTAGAAGACGTTTTGATCTGAGGTTTTGCCAGAACCGTACGTAGTATTTTCGAAGTGGTTCTTGATCCAAGTCTAAAGTCGAATTTGAAGCGTGACCATCTCGAAGATTCTGGCTAAACGTCGGAACAATGCTTCTTCTAGCAACAGTTTGTGTGTGTGAGTGTGTAAAATTTTAGTAGCGGCTTTCCATTTTTTACTTCTAAATGGCTTATAAGATAAAAAGCGTCACTGGGATAAATAAATCTGAATTGTGATAAAAATGTTAGGTTTAATAAAGGGAATGTAATCCTTCATTTTATAATTTCAAAAGAAATTAAATTTCAAATGCAAATTTAACTATCACTATGCTATTTTCAAAAATATTAAAATTCACAGCTTACGACCGCTTTTAATAAATGAATGAAAAGGCTTTTTGTTTTCCCTTACGAAATATTCTTTTATATGAATTTTGTGCGATACGTATATGATGTTATTCAATCTTGTAATTATGGAAACCCGTTTACTTAACGTCTTTGTTACGTCTGTGTGCAGTTTTTAAAAATTAATTTAAATGAGAATTTCTGCCACAGAAAGCCTGCGTATAAATGGAAACACCCAGGAATAAAACAATTGTGTGTTCTGCATTCAGTGGTAAATCTAACGAACGCTTTCGGTTAATGAACGTGTGCTTAAGTTATGTAATCAAAGTAGAATTTTTCCATTAATATGGCAGCTGTAAAAGCCAATATAGGGAACATTAGTCTAAATGACTCGTGATTTATGTGGGTATAAATACTTAGCCTACCATTTAAAAAAAAAGAAAACGTGTCAGATAAAAAGGCCGGACTGATACATTAGTTTCCATAAATTCTTCTGTTGTGTAGTTAATAAGAAAGTTATAAATAAATGGTATAAATACTCAAGCAAACTAAGTGAAACGTATTTTTTCTTTATTACTGCAAGTAATTCTAAGAACTAACAATCAGCACATATCTAACAACATAATTTAAAAAATATCATAATGTAAAAACACACTTCAAAATACATTCTAGGTTAACCCCGGTGCTCCAGGTATGATGTCAGCTCAAAAGGCTTGGTCCTCTTGAGTCTTGTATGTAGTTCATCGTTATCGAGCTGTTAACACGCTTCCTCGTTAACGTGACTTTTTAATCGTCTCTCCATGGCCTTGAGCACACTTTTAACTTCTTCGGCAACAGTGGTCACTCTTAAGTCCTATGCAGATCGTGATTACGAACATACCACGGTGCATTAGCTATCTTTCTCAAGATTTTACTTTTGAAACGCTGAATAATTTACCTGTTAGCATTTCTAGTAAATCGCCACAACTGTGTGGCATATGTCCATATAGGTTTTAGGCCTTGTTTGTTAGACCTGGAAATATAGAGAAAATTTCAAAATCTGTCTAATCTATCAACATTACTTTACCATGACTTTGCTCAATTTTTTGTTGCCTTTAAAAGTGTATTACTGAAGCAAGTGTAACAAATTTGCAGTATGAAATGCGCTATACTTGGCCAGTAGCCTATAGTGTACTAGGAGTGAGCGTGTTCGAACCCTTCATCAGCTGTTGATTGTTCTTAGAATTTGCCTGTCTTTGGTGGAGAGCGAAGCGAGGCCCACTACAGATAAACAGTGAGTGGTACGGGTGAAAAGTGAAAGATGATGCGTTCTTTGTGAGTTGCATTTTTTTAACACGTATCATGATTTAGGACTGGTTGTGATGTTGGATTTGGCGTGACCCCACAAGGGGGGTGCAGACTATCTGCACCTATTGAGAGGATTTAGACGTCCCTCGCGGTACCCGAATCTAACACACTTACACTTACAACACTACACTTACTACTCAACACTTTACTCTCACACTTACATGTAGGGAGGCGATAATAGCCTCAATGTACTGTTCGCCTTAAAACAACAAAAAAAAAAAAGGATTTTGCTTGGTGCGAATGCACAAAGTTATACTGATATATAACAGTATATTTTGTAATTCTCATATTTAAGTAATTATAATTAATTTTCTATGTTTTCGCCAATGATCGAACCGGAAACCTTGTTCGTATGAGGTGTACGTGATAACCACTACACTACGAAGAAGTTTGACCGATGTAAATATATGAAATGAATTTTTAATGAATATTTAATTTTTATATTGGTAGTTATAGTAGAAGATCAGTAGTTTTGTATTAATTAGTAACTACCAGCTGATTTCATTGAACAGATGATAGGCATAAGTTTTATGTTACGTCTTGTTTTCGAACAAGTTATCGTAATTAAAATGAAAAGGAAGAGAAAACCTGATGCATGATTTTTATTTTGGGTTCAATAACAGAAATTTAATTTAAATAAATATGACTACATCAATTTTACTGTTTGTACTCTCTGTGTGAACAACTGAAAATATTATTATTATTAATGGTTTCAAATATGTTCGTTCTCAAGTAAAAAAAATGTTCCTAAGTAATAATGATGGGCTGAAAACGGTAGACACAAGGTCTTAAAAACAAAATGGCCTGAATATTGAATTCGTTGTGTCGTACGATTATGACGCTTTTAATCCAATTTTGTGTGAAGTAATTTGTACATAACTCGTCCCCACGTGTACGGGCTTAATACCGTCAGTAGGATCGGAGCAATCAATGTAATTGTAATATCATGTCCTCCCACCTCCCTTTCCATCTAGTGATACAATATTCCATCTGTTCTGATTGTTGCATCTACTAATATGATCAGCTAAGGAAAGCGTGTATGGGACTTCAGTTAGTTATAAAGCAACCCTTAACAGTACCGTACTTGTACTTTGCAAAACAACAAACGTAGTAAACAGTTGCGTGCGAGAACGTGTTTGCATTCCAGTGAGCTATCGAAGCAGAGTCATTAGATACCCAATCTTTACACCAATATTTTACACCGAAATTTGGTGTAAAAATAAAAAAATAGTTTTCTCAAGTTCTGTTTAATTTTTTGTAAAAAAAGAATTACATTTGAAATTAAAAACAAATAGCATTTATTTATTTACTGAAGAATTTACAATGTACCAACTTTGAAATAAAACAAATCTGCTAGTCGGAAATAAACAAAATGTAGACGGTTAGGATTTATTTGTATTCACTACAACAATATTTTTTCAAAATTTGCTACACCAATTATTTAAGTCATTAATCGTGTGTGAATCAAAATTTAAATAATATCCGGTAAAACGATCTTTAGTAATTCAGTTCTTATCGATAGTTTTTAACTAACAGCCTTACGTTAAAATCAAATTTTGTTAATTTTCGAGGTGTTTTTGATAAACAATAGCTTTAACTACAATGTTTGCTAAATAAAATTAAAACTACATCTTGTGTTGTGATCCAGTAAAACGGGAAACAAATTTATCCATTACTACTTTGAAAATTATCGCATAAATTTGCAGTTCTGCGTGAAGTGTTGGTATTTTAAGTTAATAAGACTGTCATATCGCATTACTTGTAAGAAGTAATTTTTCATTTTTGTGACGTATTTAAGAAATAAAACAGGAAGCGTGAATACAAATTATTTACAACAGAATTCTAAACGAAGTAAATATGCACACAAAACGTGTAGTTATGTTAAAAAGATAGAACAGTGCACAACCACCATCGCATGCTGTGCAGGAATATTGATTGTGAACTCAAGTGCAAGGTGGTTGTGTTGTTCCAGTGCCAACACAAACAGCGCATTGAGGTCACGTGCAGTCGAGATGCGGTGGTTGATGACTGATTAAATCAATGAATGCATTTCGCGTTTACATTGTTCTTTAACGCAGGTACGTTTTTCAAACAGAAAACGTGTATTTTAAAGTAAAATGTAATTTCTTAACTGTATAAAACAATATGGGTGCACTTACCTCCTTGGCGAAATGAACACGGAGCCAATTTGACATTAAGGTTAATTTATAAAAACAAAAATTACCGTTTACAAAATACTTTTATGGTATTTTTTATTATTTGTGTACGTAAGGCAATACAAAGATTTTCGGGAGTATGAAGCAATTATCGTTGTCAAGTGCTTAACTTAAAACTTAAACATCAACAACATGAGCCTGGATGCAACGCTTATACTACTATAAGTAGAAAATAAGAACACAACACTTAGAGAAAAGCCCTGAACGATCAAATCAGAAAAACTGCTAAGTAGACACAAATAACAGCACAAATAATAAAAACACAAATAATAGCAAAGGTCAAAATAAATTGAAAACATCCTATAAGTAGAATTTTAAAAACGAAATCCGTTTATGAGTTTGTTTTTCTTACTTAAATAAATTTTCAAATATCTATTCACTCTGAATTACGCCAGCTTGGTGGTTATTGCTCTTCTCTTAGTACTTATTTACTGATTTTATTTACTCCATTTTTCTTCCCCCTACACAATATTATTAAAGAAAAACTCTGGCTAGAAGAGTGAATAGAAAAAAGTCTGCCGAACGGAAGAATGTAACGGAAATGTGAAACGAACGAGCACATCTGTGTCTTTATTTTTTCTCTCTATTTTCGGTAACAGTATACGTGATACGATGACGTTGTGTTGCTTTGGTTTTGGACTCTGTTTTTAGTAAACAGTAAATACTGACGTTCAGTTACAGACAGCGAGTTCATAGAAAATACAAAACTTGTATTTTTTCCTAACCTCTTTTCCTTTTAGTTCATATTCATAACTGTTGACCGAATCAGTTTTTGATGTAGAATCAGTAAGGTAATCTAGGACAGTTCTAATATGTAAGTTTATTAAACAAAAACAGTTAAAAATAAACATAAAATACTGTAGCCTAATTTATTTATGTAATGTTAAATCCGCTTATAGTAGGGTTCATTTGTAAATATTTCAGTTAGGTAAAATTCAGTCATTAATTTTATAGGTTATGTTTTTAAATACGAAAGTAGAAGAAATTATTGCATTAAATAACCTAAAGATAATGAATGACATTTCTCCAAAAATAACTAAAAACTTCTTGCTGTACGTTGTTGTATATTATTCACTTCTTTTCCCATTAACTGCTAACATTTTTTCCGGCGAAAAACCTTTAAGGTTATTATCGCCGTTAACTGCTAAAGGTCGCATGGACCCACTAGTACGGATATAATACAAAGATAAAGCTGTTTCTAATTCAACACAGATAAAAACAACATCAACGTGATCAACAAACGCTAGATCGTATGCCACCGAATTATCGGTTATATACGAGAAGAGGTTCAACCAACATCAAAAATGACATTTTATTTTGACGAAATCAAAAAGGCTCTGAGAAACTGAAAAATTTAACGTACATTTTTAAGAAAATTCGGTCAAATTCGGACGACAGATACGATATAAACACACAAATTGAGATGCAAACTAATTAAACAAGTAAACAGTTTTTTGACTCGTGGACCATGAAAACTGAAAGACCCCTCAAAATGTCAGTTAGAAATATTAGAAAATAAATGTTTTTTATTGAGAGATGAAAAAAATATAGCCTTTAATAATTATTGTACCTCTTTGGTTTTAGTAGTAAATGCATTTACATTTATATGCATTTTTAATTCAACTTACGTTTCCCATTAAAAACAAACATACCATTAGCGGCGGTTATGTAACTTGAAGTGTTATTTTAAAATACTAGCGAGTAATATGAGGTATGCAAATACAAGTCTTGCTTCTCCCGCTGAGTGTTTGCCTTCAGCTCGTCATATTCCCATTTAGTAAATGAAACAACAGAGCGCGGGTCATTGTGTTACATCTCGGCACGTTTTTTTCCGCTAAAAATTAGCGCAATTGAAATTGAAATAATAATGGCACAATCTTTGCTGCGTCCAATCAGCGGTAATGGACCGACAAACACTGAACACCGTTTTCCTAAACTAGGTTTCATCGAATTTAAATTAAATTACCTTAAGTTACAACTGAACTCTAGTTTTAAGTTTGATTTATACTTCTGTTTAACTTAAACAGATTTGTTTTAATTGTAATATTGTTAGAACCCGTGATCATTTCTTTACTTTAATTCGTTAATATACTGGCGGAGGTATAATTGAATATTTCGAATGCACTTTGTCTACTTACTTTAGATATGGTTTACGAACTATCAAACATGAATGACAATTATTTATTACTGGTTTTAAGAAAATTAAAATTTGCAGCCGCCATCTGTGATTTTTTTTTAACATATGGATGTGACGTTATTATGGACGTTTTTAGTATGTTCATTACATTACACTCAATGTGAAAATTGAAAGTTTATTATACATTTATAAACACATGGTCACATAATATACGTTTATTATACATTTATAAACACTCTGTTGGTCACATAATATACGTGTTATGTGTTCCTTCTAATCCTCCACACTTCGCTCATCCTGTCCCCATGGATCCTCCTCCGCTCCTTCGTCTATCTATTTTACCCCTGCTCTCTTTGAGATTTCATTCCTATCTTCAATGTCTGTTGACTCTATTTTTGTGTCATGTAGGTCTATTCTGAACTTGTATGATCAACGATATCATTTGAAGAAGAATTCTGTTGCTTCGTTGTTGTTCTATGGACCATCAGTAGACTCCTTCTATTCAAACATTAACAACTATAGACTATGGACACATCAGTAGACTCCCAACAACAACAGAATCCTTAAGTATATACAAGGAGTCAAATCAACAACGTCGTGGATTGCACAAGTCAGAATAGACCTACATGACGCAGAAATAGACTCAACAGACGTTGAAGACAGGAACGCGTATACAGGAGAAAGATGCTCGGTTGGAAGGTCCCAGAGAATGAAATCCCAAAGAGAGCTGGGGTAAAATGGACGGAGGAGCGGAAGAGGATCCATGGGGACAGGATGAGGGAGGTGTGTGGAGGATTAGAAGGAACAAGACATGAGTCGGAGTGCTATACAGTGATCCAACAGGGTCTATATGCAAATAATAATAAAATAATAATAATAATAATAATATATATATATATATATATATATATATATATATATATATATATATATATATATATTGTGTTTGTGTGTGTCTCACCCCGCAGATGTAATAGTGAACCTGCAAAAAGATACTAATTATAAGTGCACAAGTTGCGCAGATAATCACACAATCTTGTTAGAAGAGAATTTCCGAAAACAAACAACTAATAGCATTATAAGAAACTTTTAAAGCTTAACGATTAAAATATTTAAAAGGAATGCTGACCACTTAAATTTCATAATTGAACGTTTTTAGAAAATTCGATTATACGTAAGCAAGGTTTCAGTCTGATAAAGTACGTAAATATTCCAATTTTACTGGAAATACGAAAATTAAATCCAAACCTCATTTCTTCAATTTTGTATCTACAGTTAAATTTCAAAATTTAATATTTAATTGAAGCAAATATTGAAGTCAATTACAATATTTTTTTGAAAGAGTAAAAACGAGTTATATTTTTTTAAAGATTTTAAATAACCACAATTCTGAAACGGATAAACGGATTTTGTTTAATAACTTTGATTCGATAAGTAGTATTTTTGTGCAAAATTTTAATCAAAAGTGTTACAAATGCAAGAGTTAATTATGTTTTAATTAATCAGGCCTACTTTATGGAAGTTAGATTGCTAATCGCTCTTTTATGAAATGCCTATTGTCACGTATTTTTCAGTTTAATTAAATGTATAAAGTAATGCATTATTAATATTATTTAAACACTTATTTTTATATTATGTATATAATTTGTAAAAAACTGCCCTATTGGAAGAAAAATAATTATTTTCAATGAGTTTTTCAAAATTAAACGTCATATTATTTAATGAAATTATATTACATGACTGAAAATGACTTCTCAAAAATAAGCGATATATATATATATATATATATATATATATATATATACGAGGGTGGTCTGATAAGTTTTCGACCTCAACATGAAGATAGCAGCAACTCGTCGGTGGCAGCACTCGAATTTCGTTGTTCATCTGTTGACAGTTACTCACCAAAGATTCAGCCATTTTGGACGCTCAGTTGTTATGTAACAGTCGTTTGAGTGAGTTGATGTATTTTTACGAAAATGGACAAAATCGCGTATCGAGTTGTCATTGAATATTTGTTTTTGAATTACTGTAGATGAAACTTGGATACGCCATTATATGCCCGAAACAAAAATACAGTCCAAACAGTGGACTGCAAAGGGGAACCGGCTCCAAAAAAGCAAAAACTGTTTTTTCGGCTGGGAAAGTGATGACGACTGTTTTTTGGGATAGTAATGTAGTTATTTTAATCGACTATCTTCAAAAAGGAAAAACAATTACAGGAGCATAATACGCATCATTACTTTATCATAGATGATAATACTTCATCATAGAAGCTGAAGTCAGAAATTGCGGAAAAACGGCCACATTTGCAGAAAAAGAAAATCCTGTTTCACTAAGACAACGCACCGTCTCACACCTCAGCAGTTGCCATGGCGAAAATCTACGAATTACGGTTTGAACTGCTTTACCATCCGCCTTACTCACCAGATCGAGCCCCAAGCGACTTCTTTTTGTTCCCTCATCTAAAAATTGTGCTCGGAGGACAGAGATTTTCGTCAAATGAAGAGGCAACCACCTTCGTGAACAATTATTCTGCAGAGAAAAACGCCGAGTACTATTTGGACGGGTTACAGAGATGGGAGCATCGCTGGGAGAAGTGTGTAGAGATACAAGGAGACTTTATGTTGAAAAATAAAAAAAAATTCTGAAAAAATGTCTTGTATCTTTGTTAGGTCGGAAACTTTTCAGACCACCCTATATATATATATATATATATAAGTTCATAAGTAGTCCTTTAAGAATGGAAAAATGCAAATAACATTAAAACTGTTGTATCCGTTTGACATAACTGTTTTTCGATTAAACGTTTCCCAAAATCAAATCTGTTCTTTCGAGATGGTTCTCGCTCGCTCCAAGTCTGCAATCGAATTGAGCCAATATTTGCTTCCACAGTTGACGGAATAGTACTTACGTTAATTTAATTATAGATGAGATACAACTGACCAGAGTAGACCCGGATTTATACTATTATACTCTGTAGCTTTTATGATGAAAGGATTGACGTCCACTGATGAAAAGTGTAACAGTTTTCTGTTAGAATTTTTCTTTAACAATAATAAGAAAAATAATATTAATAAAATAATTAGTCTTTTTGACAGATCAATATTTAAATTAAATATTACGTAGAATTTAACATACATTAAGATTTGTTGTAATGTTTGCTCATTATTACAACAAAAATATGCATTCAGGAAAATCTGCATTTCAAGGAAAAGTTACAATATTAGTTACTTTTGCCGACGATACTTTTCCTATTTTTAAGAGCAGGAAAAATGTGATAAACATTTCATGTATTTCCTGTCTTACTCGAATCTTATATAATAACATACCCTACAACTGAATTATCAGTGTTGCAATTATTACATGGTGTTAATAATTACCATTTAATATCCGAATATACTACGGACGATAGAAGAAGCCACTGAGAAACTTCAAGATACCATTGACAAGGTGAGTGTTTGGACAAAGCGTAGCGCATACAGTTAAATGAGCCTAAATTAACTCATGTAAACTTTACAAACAAAAGAATTAATGCAGCGCCTGTGTTTCTTAACTGTAAAATAATTCCTTGTGGGAATGAAGTGAAGTACCTTGGCATGGCATTGGCTGCTAGGTTAAACTGGAAGGCACAAAATAAAAAAGAACAAAGAATTTGATGTGAGGTATAGAAAAATGTACTGGCTCCTCGGTAGGAGATCACAATTATATACTTACAATAAACTGCTCTTGTATAAACAAATACTAAGACCGGTGTGGACGTACGGTTTGCAGTTATGGGGCTGCACCAAAGTGCCCAACATTAAAATCATACAAACGTTCTAGAACAAATTATTGCGGACAGCTATCGGCGCACCTTGGTAAACCAGGAAATACAACATTCATAGAGATTGCACATTGCACATTGCGCACTGCACATTGCGCATAGCACATTGCGCATTGCACATTGCGCATTGCACATTGCGCACTGCACATTGCGCATTGCACATTGCGCATTGCACATTGCGCATTGCGCATTGCGCATTGCGCATTGCGCATTGCGCATTGCACATTGCGCATTGCGCATTGCACATTGCGCATTGCACATTGCGCATTGCACATTGCGCATTGCACATTGCGAATTGCACATTGCGCATTGCACATTGCGCATTGCACATTGCGCATTGCACATTGCGCATTGCACATTGCGCATTGCACATTGCGCATTGCGCCATTGCGCATTGCACATTGCACATTGCGCATTGCACATTGCGCATTGCACATTGCGCATTGCACATTGCGCATTGCGCATTGCACATTGCGCATTGCACATTGCACATTGCCATTGCGCATTGCGCATTACACTGCGAATTGCACATTGCGCATTGCCATTGCGCATTGCACATTGCCAATTGCGCATTGCACATTGCGCATTGCACATTGCCAATTGCGCATTGCACATTGCGCATTGCACATTGCCAATTGCGCATTGCACATTGCGCATTGCACATTGCGCACAAGCTATTCAACAGTTTTCGAATAGAAACTGTTGAAGAAGCGATAAGATCTACACAAGAAGAGACTTCTAAACAACGTCAACAAAGAGATGCAGAAACTCAATAACAGTGGCATTGAAAAAAAGAAGCCATTTGACTTATTATGGAGATGAAATTATTCAGTGGAATATTTCTTTCTGAATGTTGTTATATTTCAGTGAGTATTGCTAGTTAAGTTTATTCTTAGTTGTAGTACAATAAACAAAAATAGTACGTAACATTTACCACACATTAAGATTTGGTGTGATGTATGTTCATTATTACAAATAATCTGCATTCAGGGTAGTTGAACTTAACTCAGTGACTGTATTTACGAAAAGTAATTTACTATAAAGAAAATTTCAAATAGTTTCCTTGAATACAGTTGAAGTAAGTCATTCAATATTAGTAAAAATTAAAGGGTGAACATTACATTACTGATTTTAGTCATTTAACTTCTTGCCTAAAAAGTTTTGATTTAGAAAGAATTGTATCATGGTCTTAAATTAAATTATTAATAATTAGGTACTCCTATAGGATTAGGCACTGTAAGCAGTTGAATATAATGTTGGTAGTGTATAGTGTACAGTGTAGACGGTAGGCTATATAATGAGTGTTTAACAAACTGGTCACGTGCCTCAGCTGAAGCCAACATTTCCTTAGGGAATCCTTGCTGCGGCATCGCTAATTCTTTCAACAAGTTTTACTGCAACTTCCTAGCTTTCAATTTCACCCGTAGTTACGATTTTATTAATTCTTCTTTTTGTTTGACTACTTTACTTTATGCGTTGTAGTAATGATGGTGAGAAATGACGTAACGCCAGAAAAAGTTAACGGCAGTAACTATATGCGAACTTACAGGTCTGAACTTCAGCGATCAGGCCGTTATCATAGCGATTAACCTACAACAACTACTTATTCAGTAGCGATATATCGATGACAGTGATGAAAGATTCATTAATAATCTATTTATTAAAATAACAAATCGAGAATCAATACATGTACTGAGACTAAAGCAACATATCAATTAATGGTTGACTCTGACTTTTAACTCATATTTTTCTAAAAATAAATTCAGCATATTAATATTTTTCAAATTTTTCAACAAACACACACACACACACACAAACAAACAAACACACATACACAAACACACTCACACACACACATAAAAAGAAACATTCACACACATAACACAAACAATCTCTCTCTCTCTCTCTCTCTCTCTCTCTCACACACACACACACACACACACACACACATCTCTCTCTCACACACATTCTCTCTCTCACACACACACACACACACACACACACACACACACAAACACACAAACACACAAACACATGCAAAGAAACTATCAGACCTACACACACACACACACAAACACTCACTCTCTCTCACACCCACACCCACTCACACTCTCACTCTCTCTCTCTCTCACACACACACACACACACACACACACACACAAACACATTCACACACACATACAAAGAAACTCTCACACCTACACATACACACACTCACTCTCTCTCTCTCTCTCTCACACACACACACACACACCCACTCACACACTCACTTTCTCTCTCTCTCTCACACACATACACACATTCACACACACATACAAAGAAACTGTCACACCTACACATACACACACACACACACACACACACACACACACCCAGCCACTCACACACTTACTTTCTCTCTCTCTCTCTCTCTCTGTCACACACACACACACACACACACACACACACACACACACACACACACACACACACACACACATATTCACACACACTTAGGTAAACAACGTCAACAAAGAGATGCAGAAACTCAATAACAGTGACACTGAAAAGAAAGAAGCCGTTTGACTTATTATAGAGATGAAATTATTCAGTGGAATATTTCTTTCTGAATGTTGTTATATTTCAGTGAGTATCCTATTGCTAGTTAATTTTATTCTTAGTTGTACAACACAATAAACAAAAATATTACGTAACATTTACCATACATTAAGATTTGGTGTGATGTATGTAAATTAGGTTGAAATTTACATCAACCTAATTGTAAATTAGGTTGAAAAAGGAGATATATAAATAATCTCTCTCTCTCTCTCTCTCTCTCTCTCTCTCTCTCTCTCTCTCTCATCCATGCATACGGCTTTCTATAAAGGCGGACCTCATTATCCCAGCTACTCGTAGAAATATTATGAGTAAGAATAAGAGATATCAGTCCACAACAAGAAGCTTACCAAACGGAGCACAATACGGTAAAGAAAAAGAAAAATTGAAACTGAATTAGCAGAGCAAGCGATTGCAAGTATCTCAGTAACGAACGGGGAAGTCACCAACTAAAAGGGAGGGAATTGACCATCTTCGATCCTCTCTAAAAGCCTAAAACATATGACTAGTGGGCATAAATAGGCACCAAAACTCATAATCTCAGGAAAAAGGGAACAATAGATCTACAAAAGTCGCAGTGCAATATTAACACTATGAATTCATTTATTCATTTTCCTTTCATCCATACATCAAATATTCTGAATATAAACAACACTAAAATCTGCAATAAGTTTTGTTTACATATTTTAAACGGCATTTTTTTTACTTTTAAGCTTTTAAAAATGTTTGGAATTTTGCTGACAAACATAGATTAATGTTAGCGGCAATATTTACCTGGGTTCGGTTTTAGGTACTGAACAAAATATTAACCGTTTTAACATTTTACGACTTACTGTTTAGTCGTGAGGGGTTCGTTATGGACAGACATTCACGCGAAACCTATAAAAGAACGTTCATTTTAAAAATTCATGAATTTACTGCTTAGATGATACGATTCCTGAGGATAGAACTATGTTCAAGCTAATTATGTAAATTCTGTGATAAAGAGAATGTATTTACTAAGAGGCGTGACGAAAGCATGTACGAGGAATAACATTAGCAAGTCGAGACCTTTTTTTGTCAAAACGCGTGAGTTCACGCTTTGCTTTGCAGCTGCAATAATAAAAAAGAATAATTGGATTTCACTGAGAAGCGTTTTTAATTTTACTTAATCAGCAAAGGCTTGTTCGCAGAGGATAGGCCTACTGTAAAATTCAAACATGGGACGTTTCGCCGCATTTTATTTTGGAAACAAACTTTGGTTAAAAAAATAGAAAAATACGAAGGCATTATTTTTTTACGAGGACAGGGCCGAGAACGTTTCGAAATCATAGCCTATAAGCAAACACTTGCTAAAAAATTGAATCCTAAAATTGTCTACAAAACTTCAGGAAAGAATTCATTGTATCAACAAGAAAAAGGAGCTTCATTACGTATGGTTTATGTGGTGTTGTTTAAAGGCAATTTGGTTTTGATTAAAAACAAATAATTTCGCGTTTGCTGAATATATAAATTTTTAATTTGTCACAAAGTTTTAGTAATTGTCTATTATACCTGAGAAAAAGTCAGCAATCATACCGGGTACAATCTCTATCAACAAACATATTAAATTGACTAGAGAAGTAGGTTAACAGCCAAGTTCTTGAATTAAATAAATAGACCGAATTGTAAATGCAGTGACTGTTTTATATATATATATATATATATATATATATATATATATATATATATAATTATTATTATTATTATAGTATACTTCTTTAGCCGAATTAAATTGTCAAGAAGGAGTATTATAATGTGAGTGTCATCGAACAATAATCAGCTGTCACCAGTTCGAATTCTACTTGACACTGCTCAAATCCTCTAACAATTTAAGACTTTCGATAATGCAGAAAAATAAGGAATATAAACTGAGATGAAATTATTAATCAAATTTAGAGATTAGATTAGATTCTAATTAGAGGAAGGGATAATACAACCCCAGGCACTGCGATCAATAGACCCATTGTGCAACTAAACTTCTTGAGTACTTGTTTAGCAGATTGATAGTAAGTTGCAACAATCCTCTGACTAGCTCATTCTGCTGAAGATCCCTAGCGTCCTGGAAACCAAAACCCCTAACCTCCTACCAGCAAGAGCTTCACAGTCAAGGATTATGTGTCTTGAAGTCTCCTCCTTTTTCCTGCACAACCTACACACGGTTTCACCATGGTACATAACTATACTGTTCATGTGCATCCTCAGACCACAGTGCCCAGTAATAAGGTCCACGATTTTCCTGAGTTTTGCTCTGCCCAAGACGTCTGGTGCCACTTTAAATCCTTCATATGAAACCATGCTTAAAAAGCTCTTACTATGGGAATGCACATGAAGGTTACCCCATCTTGTCTGGTGTTGCTTATTAATCCACCTCTTAATGGCAGACGTGGCCAACAACAGAGATCCTTAATACCGGCTCACGTCCGATAAACTCAGATGCAGATCCCTGGACACCTCCTCATTACCTTCAACTCTCTTATGCCCCGGAACCCAGTAAAGAATTACCCGGTTATCCACGGACAGAGCGTTGAGGTTCACCCGACACTCCCAAACCAGCTTGGACTGAATTGTAGGAGCCGCAATTGCTTTTAT
This sequence comes from Callitettix versicolor, assembly GCA_022606455.1. Lineage (NCBI taxonomy): Eukaryota > Metazoa > Arthropoda > Insecta > Hemiptera > Cercopidae > Callitettix > Callitettix versicolor. The sequence goes on from CM040188.1 coordinate 26,483,761, forward strand.
TGCTGCCTGACTATCGGTATGAATATGAATACAAGCCCCCTTTTCAAGTTCTCCTGAACACAGTCATTAATGACCATAAATTTAGACATAAGTGGAAGTTCAAGTAAAATTGAAAAAGACCAATAGCGAAATAATGATTTCAAGAATATAAAAGTGTAAACAATATTATTTGATCCAATGAATTCAACTTCTGTTGTTATAATGTGTAATTGTTAATGTGTAATTGTTAATGTTAGGTTTATAACTAGACGAGATTAAAGTTGTATTTTACGAGATCAGTTAAATAGTTTGTAACCTGTTATAAACTTTCAATTTGCAATATCCTATCGAATTCAGATAAAATTTTGTAAAATAAATAATAATATGCAACAATTAATTACAAAGTTTTACTTTAAAATTGCAGATAACTTACTTTTTTGTATGTTTTGGCTAAACGTCGGAACAATGTTTTTCCAGAAACAATTGTGTCGAACGGATATATCAGGTTTTCAATGCGTTCACAAATTTTTACTAAATAATATACAGTAAACAAAACAATTCAATTTATCACAAAAAGTCCTACATTCCTAAGAATATTCATTACATTCCTAAAATTGTTTTCAAAAAAATTAGAAAAAAAGTATTTATTTTTTGTGAAATGGAATAAATTTTAATGCTTAAAATAAGTCCATCTGCGATACATTTTTATATGACAATGACTTTGAAAATGTCACGAAGTTTGAAGTTTTCAGCCGCCATGTTGAACTTCGTTTGCAATCAGGTTTAATGTTTTTGCTGTTACAGGTTACCGGATCGTTACTTACATATTTCTTCCAAATCAAGTATTTACATTAAACAAAAGCGGACTTTCAATTTATAAAACGCTGTTTAAATTTTCTATTAAGTTAACATTGTTCAAAAAACTCTTAAAATGTGAAAATACATTCATGTAAAATTTAGTTGGGATTGCTACTGCACATAAGTGGAACCCAAATATAAATTGCAAGAACTTAAAACATTGCTCGTTAGCAAAAAAAAAAACTATTGTTAGTTCTGTATCCCCATCGCAAGCCTTTTAGCCACTTAAATTTGTATGCCACCGTAATTATCATAAGTAGAAAATACAGTTCAAGTTTCCTTACAGTCGAACTACTTTAAATCTAGTTATGAGCTTTGACAAATAAGAACACTTATATTATTGGACTCCATTTGTTTCCAGGTTTTGACAATTTAGTATCAAATGATTATAGTACAATTAATTGTATATATATATATATATATATATATATATATATATATATATATGTATATATATATACGATTAATTGTTATATAATCGTGTATATATATATATATATATATATATATATATATATATATATATATATATATATATATATATATATACAAGGTGTGTTCAGAAAGTAACGAGAATTTTAATTTTTTGAACAAAATATTTGTTTATTCGTCTACATTGATGTTGTCGCCTTCAAAATACTCCCCATTAAAGATTATGCACTTGTGCCAGCGCTTCTTCCAATCATCGAAACACTTCTCAAACTCGATCTTTGATTAGTTCTTTCAGATATGCGCTTTTAATGTCATCTACGGCTGTAAAACGACGGCCCTTTAAGGTTCTCTTTATTTTTTGAAATAGGAAAAAGTCACACGGAGCCATGTCTTGCGAATATGGAGGCTGGGGCATCGTTACAGTACTGTTTTTGGCCAAAAATTCTCGAACAAACAATGAAGTGTGAGCTGGTGCATTATCGTGGTGCAAAAGCCGCCACGAATTGTTTTTCCACACATCCGGGCGTTTTTTTCGGATTGCTTCACGCAAACGGCGTTGAACTTGTTGACCGTTTCACCTGGTGGCAGGAATTCATGATGCACTATGCCATTAATATCGAAGAACACAGTGAGCATAACCTTCACGTTCGACCGCAATTGTCGAGCCTTTTTCGGTCTTGGCGAGCCAGAATGCCTCCACTGGGATGATTGAGCCTTAGTTTCGACGTCATAACCGTAAACACCTGTTTCGTCACCTGTTATAATACGTTTCAGTTATTCTGTATCGTAGTTGACTTCATTTAGTGACTCCTGAGCAACTGTTTTTATTCAAAATTCAACAATTTTGGAACGAATTTTGCTGCCACGCGTTTCATACACAAAACATTGGAAACAATGTCATAACATGATCCAATTGATATGCCAACATCATCAGTGACCTCTCTAATTGTGATTCGGCGATTGTTCATAACCATTTCTTTTACTTTTTCCAAGTTTTCGTCGGTTGTTGATGTGCTGGGGCGTCCAGGGCGTTCGTCATCTTCAACGTCTTCACGTATTTCTTGGAAACGCTTATACCACTCGTAAAAGTCTTGCTTTACTCAGCAGACTCACCATAGGCCTTTGTTAACGTTTCACACACTTTGTTACACTTTTTACGCAAATTTTGATATATATTTGATAAATTCTTTGATCTATTACTTTTAACAAACGAAAATCGTCGAGCTCGTAAAAACACGTCTAACCTTAGAGGCTGTCACAGATAAAGTCAAAATGAAAACAGCTGAAAGTTTGATCATACTTCAAGGGCATGTATATCAACATAAAAAAATGTTTGACAATCGGACTCTCCAAGCCCGCGAAATTTAAAAATTCTCGTTACTTTCTTAACACACCTTATACATACACGTATTATATATATATATATGTATATATATATATATATATATATATATATATGTATATATATATATATGTGTGTGTGTGTGTGTGTGTGTGTGTGTGTGTGTGTGTGTGTGTGTGTGTGTGTGTGTGTGTGTGTGTGTGTGTGTGTGTGTGTGTATAATTATTGTAACAACCCTTTAAAATTGTTTAGAGGTCAGGATATACGCTCTCTTCAAGGTTCCAGTATTTCAGTTGTACTGTTATTATCGCTGTAATAGCCTTTTTAAAGAAATAAATTAAAACAAATTTGTACAAAAATTAGTTTTAACACTGACAGAATATCTTTGGTTTCGTATTCTTTTTCCGTCAGTCCTTTGTCGTGCGTGATCCGTACTTAAATAAATCAAATTCTAGTATTTTAATTTTTCAATTATAATGACATATATTGTACTTGCAGTTGTAACTTATGAATGATATTAAACTGTCAAAAAGTTTTTGGTGGGGAACACAATATAGGCTCAATAAGTTAAGGTTTCATATGTGTGAGAGCACTATTTTTCTTGTTAAAATAGCATATATATTTAAAAGTATGTGTTTGTGTGTATGTGCTTGAATGTGTATAGCCTATTAGCATTTTCACGTTAGCAATCTTGGTCCGAATTAATTCAAACTTGGCACAAACAATCAGTTTCGGTTTTATTTATTTATTTATTTTTTGTTTTAACGTTCGATTATTGTGCACACTTGGGCTAATGCAGATGGTGGGATGATTTATAGTGTACGAAAATGCCAAGCCCTCGCCGGGAATCGAACCCGGATCCTCGGGGTACGTTATCCACTAGACCACCAAGGCGGCTCGTTTCAGTTTTAAAATTACGGATTTTTAAAAATACATATTTTTATTGCAGTTTTTAAAATCTAATTTTAGTGTAGTAATTAACTAGAAACTAAATAAATTAGCATTAAAATTTTCAAATTCTATTGAAAATACGAAAATTTATCTGACATTTTCAATGTAATTTGAAAATTTTATTAGCTAATTAATGAAAGTTTGATTCAAAATTGTTTTGGTAGTAGCTTGGTCATATTAGTTTTTCAGCAAATTGTGTTAACAGTTTGAAAATGTCAGCTTTTCAATAATAAACAAAATTAAACCAGAATGCATATTTTAAACTGTTATGAATACGTTAATCTAAATTCCTAATGAGAGTTAAAATCTGCATAATCAAGTATTTAATTGTTTAATTTTTAAAAATATTCAAGTATAAACTTGACTGTGATATGGGTTATTTTTTTATTTGGAAACAATTTTTTAAAATAATATTGCTAAAAATATGCAAGTTTTAATGAGGAATTATATACTCAAAAAGGGAATTATTAAAATTATATCCTTGGATATTTGCTTCCGTCACGTCAGCGAGAATACTGAAAGCCAAGAAAATTTGTCGTTTGAAATTTTCTAATTCAATTTTCGAGAATTATTTTTGTACAAACTTGTAATCCATGATGGCGTTACTTTGTATATTGTTTGCCGGATTATCGAGTTTAGAAATTACTTCAACTAATTTACACCTGGTACCGTGTAAAATTTACGAAAATCGAAATTCCTCAAATTCTATACTGTCAAATTTTGTCCAAATAAAGTTATTTTATAACTCCAGTTTAAGTTTTATAAAGATAATTTTTATTTTTAAATGGTTACTGAAAAGCACAGATAGTCAAAAAAACTTTATTTATGTTTTTGTGTTGTCGATAATTTGGTTGTATTTTTCTATTTAAACGAACAATAATAATTTTTTTTTGTGGCTTAACAGTTTATTTTGTTTTTTTTTTGTAAATTTTAGTAAAATGAACGATTTTTATATAATTTTACGTCGAAGGAAGCATTATTTTGAAAATTTGATGACAAGATATTAGTTCTTCATAATATACTAATAGATTATTTTAGAAACAAAATTGCATTTAAAAATACAATTCAAAATTTTAAAATTATTTATATTATCATTTAAAAAATGCCTAACAGATGGAAAATAAGAATGTATGTTTATAAGAATTTTGGTCTTTCTTTTGATGCCTTGAGTTACTTTGCCATATCTTTTAAACACTCATTCAAATAAAAATTCCAAATTTATTTCAAAACAAATTTTGGATATCCAGCTTGGTGCTAATTTCATGGTTCCAAGCCTGAGTTTAACAATGAACGATTCTACAGCTCATTTCCCACTGGCAATTCTCTAAAAATGAATCGTTCCTGTACAATAGACAAGTATCAACAAGAACCCAGGTCACGTTCCGAGCTAACTCCTCCTGCAATCCTTGGTAAATGTATCAGCGGAATCATCAATTCTGTTTCTGAATGCAGCCTTTATCTCGTTAATTGTAGGCCAATAAAGCAGAGTTTATCTATGAAAATAATTATACAAATAGATTTAAGTAAAAAGTTGAATGAACCTACAACTATACTTACTTTGTCTAAATAGTCTGGAATTTTTCATTAAAAAAATTGTAAATAAATGCTTTAAAACACAACAAAATCCTTAATTTTTTTAAAATAAAAAAAGCCAGGAGCCAGTGCAAAATTTTTTCACTATAAAAGTTTTAAGTAAACACAGCCTGTTTAATAAGGGTAGTCCTTGGGGAGAGGGCGGTAGTTGGAAGGAAGGGAAAACATGTTTAAAAAATAAATCGAAAAGCGATAGGTTTGAAATAATAATCAAAAATTTATGAATCATTATAGATATACAATTCAATACAGATAATTATTTTTTTAATAGAAATTTTTACAGAATATTATAATAACTCGTTGTAAACGATATTTGATGTAAGAATGTAATCTTCTTGCACTTTTTCTTTCATTTTCGTTAATTGATACAAACATGTTAGTTAATTTAGTTACCCTTGAAAAAGGCTATATATTGTCCGTGAGTACAAAAGGAATTTGGTAAATACAATACTGCTCTTTGAAATCACAAATATATTTGAGTAAAAACTGCCCAAAACATGTGTTTGATATTCGAAATACGTGTCCCGGCTTGTACAACTGGCAAGGATAAGGGACTGTCGGTAGGGCCTTGTAACTTATAAGTTTAATGACTTTTAAGTAAATATTGAAATTGTTCTAAGCACGTTATGCAAACAATCATTTTTAATTGGATTGTATATTCGTGATTAATAAGTTAGCTTCTTAAAATATAAAAAATATTGTCTGATTTGTGATGTCGCTCATGCGCATACGAGCAGCGCATCCATGATGCCGTTTTGCCCATGACAGTTAAAAGTGTCTTTTAAGATTAAAACTTTCCACGAACCTTAAGTGCTAGCGCAAAATCGTTTTGCAATGTCAGAAGCCGGTTAAAAAATCTCTCTAAAAATACTTCATTTATGCCTGTACGAATAGTATGTGCTGAGAAAAAGGGATGTTGACTCGAGAGATAATGTATAGGCTACGATTAGATTTGAAAGCAATCGATTTATGAAAATATAACTTAATGAGTATTCTAAAAAACCTAATTAAAAAAAATCTATTAATTAGGCTTTGGTAAAATACTTAAGGTATACAAATATGATATTATATAACTATTATTATTATAGTTTATAAATAATAACTTTATATATATTATTATTATTATCTGCGCATAGACCCTGTTGGATCACGCAAAGCACTCCGACTCATGTCTTGTTCCTTCTAATCCTCCACGCCTCCCTCATCCTGTCCCCATGGATCCTCTTCCGCTCCTCCGTCCATTTTACCTCTGCTCTCTTTGGGATTTCATTCTCTGGGACCTTCCAACCGAGCATCTTTCTCCTGTATGCGTGCCTGTCTTCAACATCTGTTGAGTCTATTCCTGCGTCATGTAGGTCTATTCTGACTTGTGCGATCCACGACGTTGTTGATTTGACACCTTGTATATACTTAAATATTCTGTTGGCAAGTCTCGTTGTTGGGAGTCTACTGATGTGTCCATAGAACCGAAGCCTCCTTCTTCTGATATCTGCTGCCAGGTTCGATATCTTCTCTGTGGTTTTCCGGGAGTGCAACCTGTATCCATCTTCTGTTAATCTCGGGCCAAGGATCTTTATATATATATATATATATATATATATATATATATATATATATATGTGTGTGTGTGTGTGTGTGTGTGTGTGCACATATATATTCATAAATTTAGATTATATAACAAAACTGAGGATACAAACAAATCTATTATTTTATATTAAATAGATAAAACAAAACATATATATTTATATTTTTACGTTTCGTTTATTGCGTTTATATATTGCAGTTTATTTATTGACAGTGTTATATTTGACAGTTTATATATATTGTACATACATATAAACATATTGCATATGTACATATTGCAATGCATATAAACACTTAATGTACAAAAATTATCTACATTCAGAATCAGTATCACAACTGGTTTCAAATGATCTTCTTCTTGTCTGCTTAAAACGTTATCCAACGTCTTTAAAATCCTATCATCCATTTTTCACTGTCATTTCACAGACTTTAATCCAATCCCTCTCTCTCACTTCTTTATCAATTACTTTTCTCCAACTAAGTCTCGGTCTTTCTCTTTTTTTGCGACCATGTGTTTTCCATTTTAAAATCTCTTTGGGAAGTCGATTTTCGTCCATCCTTTAAGACATGACTGACCATCGAAATTGTTTTGCCTTGATGTCTACAACGGTGTGCTTTACATCCATGGTTTCACGGGTTCTTACATTTGTATCTTTCCCCATTTGGACCGACTTGCGGCTCTTCGCCAATGATCCATTTATC
>CM040188.1:26496201-26548701 GCA_022606455.1 Callitettix versicolor
GAAAAACTTGATGAACGCCTGTGAAAACTTTCTAAGCAAATTTGTAGGCAAGACTGCTAAGCGTGTTATCGTCGTACGGAATGTAGGCGGTTGTATAGAGTGTACATTGTGAAACCTTTCTGCGTTTATTTGACAAAGATTTGGTTTTGTCCAGCTACCTTTTAATAGTGAAAAAACATTTTATAAATCTAAAACAGGAGGTAGCCCCTTTATTCCTCTTTCCTTCCTCAACAAAAAGTTTCTTGCTGTAATCAACCTTAAGCTACTTAAAATAAAAGAAAGGAAAAGTAATCTTTCATTGATAAAAAAATAAACTAATTTTTGCTTAAAAAATTATTAAAATATATGTTTTCAAATTAGAAATATTTTTAACGATAAAAACGTAATACTCATTGAAATTAACGTAAAAAGTACTCAAATTAAATTCTTCTTATTTTTTATTCCTCAAAAAATCCAATCGAAAATAAGATAAACGATTTTAAAGTTCTTAAAAAAAATGTTCTTCTGATCTCTATCTATAATTCGGTCTACAACGTTCTACGCCGTCTTCCGATCTCCAACCTCCACCGATCGCGGTCCCACCAGAGTAGATCCCTTTTTTTTTAATTCCTTTTCGACTCCTTCTCTCCAGCTCAGTCTCGGCCTTCCTAGTTTTCTTCTTCCAGGTGTTCGCCATTGGATGATTTTTTTTGGAATTCGCTCATCCGGCATTCTTTGTACATGCCCGTACCAAACCAGTTGTTTTGTTCTTATATCCTCTACAATTGTATGCCTTACGTCCATTATCCTCCGTATACTTTCATTTCTCACTCTCTCTTTTCTTGATCTTCCTGCCGCCCTTCTCCAAAAGTCCATCTCAGTAGCCAACAGCATTCTTTCTGTTCTGCTCTTAATTGGCCATACCTCACTACCATATGTTATAATGCTTTTTACAATTGTGTCATAAATTCTTTTTTTATTCTCTTTTGAAATGTTCTTCTGATTTAGTTTGTAGATGTACTTCGTCAAATTTCATAATTATTTTGTACATTGATAAGTGCAGTTAATAATTTTCATAATTATAGAGCAGTGTTAAAAAAAATATGAAAAAACCGATTTTATGGAATTAATGCAGGTCTTCGAGTGTACGTTTAGAGAGTTTTCTTGGAAAATGTTAGAGCTCGTCCAGCATGGTTGATTTGTCCATCGTGGTAAAAGCTTGACATCTTGAAATGAGAACTAATCCTGACCATTAGATCAGTTTTTGAAAAGTTAAAATTTACATATAGTAAATATAAATTTGTTATATTGCTCTTTTGCGTTAGCAAATTTTTCCGCAATTTGATTCTAACTTCGTAAACTAATCGATTTTAACGATCATAAATCATAATTTGGCTTTTCAGTAGAACCGGTAAAATTGTTTCGCAATTTTAAAACCCTTAAGTAAATTATATAATTTCTTACTGTGCATTTTTTTGAAAATTTAATTTCATCACCATACCCAGTATTAAATTCTGCAAATATTAGCATGTTAAATTTTAAATTGCACTATACAATGTTATTAAAATGCTAATTCACGTAGATTTTAACGCTAACTGTGATTATTAAATCAGATTTTTTTAATGTGTAATGTTAACAATTTATTGTTGGCAATTAACTTCCATTACGTCAGCGGTAAAGTGACAAAAGTAGTTGTTTTTTGTCGATTGCTACTGAACTTAATTTTGTTTATAAAAATATTTCAGCCCATTAAATAGCGAAAACAATTTTTCATATTTAATGGTAATAACTGCCCAAATGTCTTTGATTTTAGTAATGTTTACTTAAAATTCCTGATAATTGCTTAAAACGTGTGCACAAAAATAAGATTCGATGAATTAGTGTCTAGACTAAGCCCACGATAGTTAGGTGGACCTTCAATTATAAACAACTAGGTTAATGATATCGGCGTATTGTAGATTGTTATTTCATGCCTCCCCTCTCCAATGCTCGTACAGACCCAATTACACTGATTGCTTAGCAACTCGACGATCATATCATGTTTACTTAATGCGCATGCGTAATGCGCTCTATCAATCATGAGAATTTTAACTTCAGTTTCCTAATACTACAATACGATTTACTTAAATTATGGAGACAATAGTGGTAATACAGAAATCTACAAGAAGTTAAACAAAACGTTTGGAAAAATGTGAAGTAATAACGCTGAGTTTTGAACCATTTTTTTTCTAAATCGTCTTTTATACCACCAGAAAATATTTGAATCGAATTGATTCAAAAGTTTGGAATTTAAAATTAATTTATTTGTTTTATCGATTTCAGCTGGTAGATTAATTTAAGAGTGTTGAATTAAATTCGATTAGAATTTTCCTATTAATTCGTATTCACGTAGTTTGCAAAGGATTTTAATTTAGATAGATTTAGAGGTGATAATAATTGAAAAACGTCTATGTCAAATAATAATTTTCTTTAATTCCTTTCATAAATATGCAGTATAACTCCACTTATCCGGACTGACAATTATTTTGTTCACGAAAGAACTTTATCGATATTTATTTCGATAAACGATCATCTGGATCGCCTGTTATTCGGACAGCCTAATTAAATATTCGTGAATCATTTGAATAGCTAATAATTCTGGTAGATAGGATATTTTGCTATCAGCTAAATTACCTTAATAGATAACTATCCAAATAATCAGTTAGGCTGACAGCTAATTTTCCATATAAAAATTAAACTCATATTCGTTTATCCGATTACGTAATTACACTTATAATTCGTCTGGCTAATTATATTGTTTGCCAATTATCCAGGTAGCACATTATGCTCTTAGCTAATTATAAATATAACCAATTGAACTGATATTCGTTTATCCGGATAGCTAATTATATCTCGTTAACTGTCCGGCTAGTCAATTGTTCTGAAAGCTTAATTAACCGAATCAGTATCAGCTGGTTGCCCGAAAGATAGCTAGTCATACTATCATAATATTATTCGGATATCTAATTATGTTTGCCAGCTGTTTGTGGATAGGTAACATTACAGCCAATCATGCGGATAGCCAATTGTTATCCGGAGAATTAATCAAGCTTGAAGCAAATTATTCGACTACTTGATTATGTTGTTTGCCAACTATCTCCATGACGAATTATGCTGATTACCAAATATTCGGATAGCCTTGTTCTCTCTTCATCCGAATAGTTGAATGGGGCAATTACACTGATAGACAATTATCCAGTCAATTGTGCTGGTTATATACAGTCAATTAGCGTATAATCAGTTAAATTTGTATTCAATTATACGGATAGCTATACATCTTGCTTATTTACAATGCAGGATAGCCTTCCATTATGCTGATAGCTAATCATCCGGATAACCAATAATGCTGACTGCCAATTATATATAGTTTTATAGTTAGACTTTTGAGATCATTGAGGCTTTGTTAGTTCAATAGTTCAGTGGTTAAGAAAGATTTTTCTCCTTTCTACACACATTGTTTGTCAAACTAAGTCGACCAATACATGTAATACTATATTTTTGAAATGTGTGCAGTGATTGTTGTAATATTTTTCTGTGATGTTTGTTAATTTAAATGCTTTCATTAGGATGTTATGCAAAATAGAGTGTCTAATGCTAATATTGCTTCAAAATATCAATCAAAGCCTATAACACTATTGTTTTATTATTGCTTTTTTAAATGAGACATAAAATCCTCTGAAATTATTCTTTTTATAATTTCCAATTTATCCTTTAATAGCATTCCACACCTTACTAATTGTATAATTTTTATTGTGATAGAACGAAGCACTACTTTCATATTATTTTCTTAAATCAAACAATAAAAATAAATTTTGGCATTTCTTGATAAAGAAATGTTTCACCTTTGCCAAAAATGAAAACCCGATTTCGTATTTATTAAAATAGGAATTCCTGTAATCAGTTTCAAAGAATTTTTGTTTGACAAAAACATTAGTTTTAATATGGCCCTTAAGACATGCTTTCAACAAAACATGAAAATTACTATCGGCAAAACATTTTGTGTAAAAGGTAAAAAAATAGACAGATTTTTAAAATATTTATTATTTATTTTTTTAATTTTAGATTAGTTTAAATTTTTGTTTAGTTAAAATTTGGCACCCACAGGTTCTAGTTATAAACTATAACTAAAAAAAACTATTGATTATAACTTTTTTGCTCGTAAGAATGACTTACAATACTTATACATTACCTACTAATTAAAATAAATTAAACAAAGCATCTGACTAGAAATTCTCACGTATAACATTAAAACAGCTGATGTTATATTTGGTTATGTTTGTTTCTAATTTTAGGTTAATTAATAATACTTAAATAGTAATTATAATTTATTTGACTATAATTATAGTATATGAGGTGTGTTCAGAACGTAAAGAGAATTTTTAAATTTCGTGGGCTTGGAGAGTCCGATTGTCAAACATTTTTTTTAATATGTTGGTATACATGCCCTTGAAGTATGATAAAACTTTCAGTTGTTTTCATTGTTGACTTTGTCTGTGACAGCCACTAAGGTTAGACGTGTTTTTATGAGCTCGGCGATTTTCGTTTATTAAAAGAAATGCATCAAAGAATTTGTATCAAATTTTGCTTAAAAAAGAAATAAAGTGTAACAAAGTGTGCGAAATGTTAACAAAGGCCTATGGTGAGTCTACTATGAGTAAAGCAAGAGTGTACGAGTGGTATAAGCGTTTCCAAGAAGGCCGTGAAGACGTTGAAGATGACGAACGTCCTGGACGCCCCAGCACATCAACAACCGATGAAAACGTGGAAAAAGTGAAAGAAATGGTTACGAACAATCGCCGAATCACAATTAAAGAGGTCGCTGCTGATGTTGGCATATCGATTGGATCATGCCCATGATATTGTTTCCAGTGTTTTGTGTATGAAACGCGTGGCAACAAAATTCGTTCCAAAATTGTTGAATTTTGAACCAAAACAGCGGCGAATGGAAGTTGCTCAGGAGTGACTAAATGAAGTCAACGACGATACAGAATTACTGAAACGTATTATAACAGGTGAGGAAACATGGTTTTACGGATATGACGTTGAAACTATGGCTCAATCATCCCAGTGGAGGCATTCGGCCTCGCCAAGACCGAAAAAGGCTTGATAATTGCGGTCGAACGTGAAGGTTATGCTCACTGTGTTCTTCGATATTAATGGCATAGTGCATCCTGAAGGCATAGTGAATTCCTGCAACCAGGTGAAACGGTCAATAAGGAGTACTACCTACAAGTTCAACGTCTTTTGCGTGAAGCACTCCGAAAAAAACGCCCGGATCTGTGGAAAAACAATTCATTGCTAGTTCGTGAATTTTTGGCCTAAAACAGTATTGTTACGATGCCAGCCTTCATATTCGCAGATATGCCTCCGTGTGAATTTTTCCTATTTCCAAAAATAAAGAGAACCTTAAAGGGCCGTCGTTATACAGCCGTATGTGACATTAAAAGCTCATCGCTGAAAGAACTAAAGGCTATCTCAAAGTTTGAGAAGTGTTTCGAGGTTTGGAAGAAGCGCTGGCACAACTGCAATATCTCCAATGGGGACTATTTTGAAGGCGTCAACATCAGTGTAGAAGAATAAATAAATGTTTTGTTCAAAAATTAAAATTCTCGTTACTTTCTGAACACACCTCTTATAATATAGAGTATAATAATATATATATATATATATATATATATATATATATATATATATATATATATATATATATATACTGTATATAATATAGAGTATAATAATATAGAGTATAATAATTATAGAGTATAATATCAGTCTATATATTATTATAATCTATTATTATAGTTTATTTTTTATTTGTCTTCTCCGTTTAAAAGAAACAAATGAGAGTAAGAGATAAACCCATCTCATCAGGGTAGAGTGCATCCAGCCAATGCTTTGATGATATTTTTCATCAGGATTTAGTCGCGGTATTCACGCTCCGACAGATGTAATCCGTTAAAGTTATACTGTAATTGCTTTATTAAACTCAAACTTTAACATTTATAAATACCACCGGTAATGTCCGGTTGATGAATATGCCGGCCAGGGTGTACTAACAGAATAAGTATTGCGTCTAAATATCACTGATGAAGTAATAAGGCACGCGGTTATCTTGTTCAAGTAATAGTAACTAATTTCTTAACATTATCGAATAGCCTAACATTACACATTCAAAAATTACATGCAATACTACCACATTTCATCTTTTAATATGTAGTATACGTCTTACTTAACGATAAGGTTAAAATGTTAATTTGTGCATAGTTAAGCTTCATGCGAAAAGACAGAATCACATCAGACACTCAAACAAAAGTTTTAACAAGATTGCTTAAACTATCACCATAATAATTAATCTAAAATTTGCATTAAATATGACGATTTTTGATGAGAAGCTTTTGATTTTAACTCTTAAGACAAGAGTAAATAGGAAAAAGTGACCCGAACCTTTTTAATGTAACGTAAATTTGAAACGGAAACTAGCAAACGAATTTAGTCTGTTTATTTCTTTCTTTTTCTGTTTGACCTTTTTCGATAACAGTAGACGCTATTACATGAAAACTTTGCGTTGGTTTCGTTTCGGTATTTTTTTTTAGTTGAAGAACACGTGCACGTTGTAACCGTTTATAATACATTCGAGATTAGTATAAACGTTTATAATAATTGTTATTAATATTATATAGTTCTTAACAACATAACCAGAAACATATTGTAGCCCATCAGCTGTTCAGTGAAATCGGCTGATTGTTACGAATTAATACAAAACAACTGATCTTTACTACTGCTACAGTAAATAATATCTTAGCTAACTTTACGTGTTCACAAAGGATTCGCTTTTGTCTGTAACTCCCCGAGTTTTATACGTTTAAATTTGTTCATTGAAGTGACTACTTCTTATGGCGGGATGGATGTATGTTTTGCACGGAAAAAATTCAGTTTGCCGTCACGCATCACGCTCTTATATATATTTTTGTTTTAAAATGTATTTTTGAAGTGAAAACTTGTATGTTCGCGCCATTATATTACTTATCCAGTCCAACTTAATTATTTAGTTTTGTGTCAAGTGTTAACTGTGTAACAGTGAAGTTTTATATGTTTATTATATATTGGTAGGTGTGAATAATAAATATTTAAATTATTTTAAACGCCATTATATTACTTACCCAGTCCAACTTCATTTAGTATTTAGTTTTATGAAACTAAATTTTTGTTAACTGTGTAACAATGACGTTTTATACATTATTATATATTGGTAGGTGTGTAAAATAAATATTTAAATGCCATTATACTACTTACCCAGTGCAACTGAATTATTTACTGTTCAGTTTTGTGATATGTGTTAACTGTAGGCTACAACAGTGACGTTTTAATAATATTTTATAATTCTTAATATAATATTTTAAATTTGAAAGTGTACGTGTGTTTTTGTTTGTTATTCAATCACACATTAACTACTGGACCGATTGAGATGAAATTTAAAATGAACATGGTTTAGGTACCTGAGATGGACCTAGATTTATTCCAGTTTTAAAAAATCTGAATCCCTGTTATTATTTATCATAAAATTATTGTTTATATGCTTAAATTTGCAATGATTTTAATTGAAACAATCTTATAATTCCAAACAACCTGTTTTTTCAAATTAAGATATTGCAGTTTCCATTGAAGTTGGCATTTACAATGACAATTAATAAGTCACAGGGTCAGATATTAAGAGTAGCAGGAATACATTTGGGACTCCGTGCTTCTCCCATTTTCAGTTATGCCTATTCTAGTGTCGAGTAGCAAAAATCTATGTCTTAGCAAATAACCATAAAATCATATAATATTGTATTTAGAAATATATTAAACTGAAATGAACGTACTCATGATTTTGAAAATCGACTATAAATTTTATTTTGTGGTGTAAAATATATAACCATAACCCGTGATAAGAAGTAGTCAATTCTTTCGGCAGTCATGCGACTGCCACCTTTTTTTCGTACAAGTAAGGTACAACCTTACCAAATGGTTATATTGCAAAATGTTCACTTTTATTAGAAGTAACTCTATTGAAAGTCTTACTTAGTTTTCACGCTGCTAACCTACAAACTCTTCATTGAACCCTGTGACCGCATTCTTCTTCAGGTCTTTTATACGCTATATTTAACATCGTTCCAACATGCATCAACGGTGATCCGCAGAACTTTGTTCTAAAATGCCTCAACAACCTTTACGTTAGTTTTCTTTGTCCCCAAGTCGCTTTCCTTATGTCCAGATTGGATTATATTAAAGTAGTTTGTTTGATAAATCCGATCTGAACTTTTGTCCCAGATGGCAATGCATCCTTTATATTTTAAGTTTATTTCAGCAAGGACGGAAATTGTAATATATAACTAGAGTTTACTGGCACCAAAAATGTATTCTATGTAGATTGATGAATATTTTCCCATTCTTAGTTCTAATTACGTTGAAAATACTGTAATAATATTTCCATTTAAAAACTAATAATAATAAATTAATCCTAATTAAATTTAACACCTTATTAAATTAAATATTTATTTATATGTTTTAGGTTTTTTTTGCTTCTACTGATAAATTTCTATTTTTTTGTTTGTTGTTATTTACCATACTCTGTTGTTGTTATTCACTACCTCAAACATATATCATAACATCGAGGTAGTTATATTGTTTCTATATGTATTACTATGTTATAAATAGGTACTTTTACTATAATTAGTGACTTTCCATTGGAAAAAAAAGTGTTGGAGCGGTAATCATTTTGAAGCTCAGACCCAAGATACTGAAATTAGTACCGATACTGACCCTCAGACCACCTTTATATATATATATATATATATATATATATATATATATATATATATATATATATATATATATATATATATATATATATATATATATATATATATATATATATATATATATATATATATATATATATATATATATATATAAAAGAGAATATATATAGAGAAGATATCGAACCTGGCTACAGATATCAGAAGAAGGAGGCTTCGGTTCTATGGACACATCAGTAGACTCCCAACAACGAGGCTTGCCAACAGAATCCTTAAGTATATACAAGGTGTCAAATCAACAACGTCGTGGATCGCACAAGTCAGAATAGACCTACATGACGCAGGAATAGACTCAACAGATGTTGAAGACAGGCGCGCATACAGGAGAAAAATGCTCGGTTGGAAGGTCCCAGAGAATGAAATCCCAAAGAGAGCAGGGGTAAAATGGACGGAGGAGCAGAAGAGGATCCATGGGGACAGGATGAGGGAGGTGTGGAGGATTAGAAGGAACAAGACATGAGTCGAAGTGCTTTGCGTGATCCAACAGGGTTTATGCGCAAATAATATAAATAATATATATATATATATATATATATATATATATATATATATATATATATATATATGAGTTATGAGCTCACTTTTGCAACTTCGGTACGATTTAATTCAAACTTGGTTTAAAAATCGATAATGATAATAGCTTTGAAAAGTTTACTAACCAGCAAAATTCTTTTTAACGACCAGCAAAAAAAAAACAGTTTTAAAATGGCCGCCATTTCAAATTTTTACAAATTCATATAATTTTTGTCTTACGTTTTGTTTTTAAAATCTGATTTCATCACCGTAATTTGCGCTAAAAACCGTACAAATTAACATAGACGTTTTCAAAATCCGTTGAAATCAATCAATCTAATTTGACGGTGATCAGGGTTCATATTCTTATTTTTAATATAATTTAAAATACTTGAAGATTTTAATGCCTATTGTGATGATGAAATCAAAATTCCACAAAAAAGTAAGATAAAAAAATACTTTCATGAAATTCGCTCCTATCACGTCGTCAAGCCAGCTGGAATAACGATTGTTCTTGTTATTTCCATGGTGTAGTTTATATCGAGGAACAAATAAATTTTCATTTTTTTTCAATTTACAGTGTTACCAGCCGTTCATTCTTAAGGTTACCAAAAATTTGTTAATGCAACTTAAAAAAAAAAAAAAAAAAATCGTTGGTAATTAATTAAGCGAATGTTTTTTTTATTATGGTAAAATCCAGACACGAAACTATGAAATATGCACCGATCCTGACCTTCGGATTACGATTCAGAGTATTCGTTAAATATGGTGCACATGTAGAACTCAGAACATATTCTAGACCTCAGGATTGGTGCACTTTCCATGCCACGTTTGGCCTTTGTATTACGGCTGTTTCAATAGCTCATTTTCTGATTACAATTCGCAAACACTAAAAAAATCGGGTTTTGCTTTAATTAAAAAAATGCTAGTCTACCTAACTCTTCATTAAAGAATACATTACATTAAACAACTATATAGCGACTGATAAATAAATATTTAATGTTACTGTAGCTGAATATTTCATTAGCCGTTCGTTAGTTTTGAATGTTGTTCAACAGACGGCATTTTAATGGTTACGTGAAGTAATTCTATTTTTGTATAGAAAAATAATAAAATTTAAAAAGTTTATGTTTCTTTTTTAACTCTTAGGAAAATTAATTTCTGTTATACTTTGAATATAACATACTCATTTCCTTTTTTCAGATAACTCAACATATATCGTCATCACAGTGTAACATGACTGAATCAAATATATTTAGCAATAAAATGAGTTAAATGAGGTAATAAATATTCATAACTTTTCAGAAAAATTCTAAAATATGAAATTTTAATTTTCAAGTTTTATTTTTGTTTAACAATTACATTACGTAAGTGTTCACGTAAGTGACGAAACATTTATTTTGCAGAAAAATCATCTGTGTTATATTCCAGAAAATAAGTACTTTTTTTGTTTACCTTGGAAATTATGCCTTACTTAATTTGTTGGATGTTTTTTACTGGTAGTGTAAACTTTTCACTTTAAATAGCACTGAGAAATCGTCTAGTTTTGTTAGGTTCGAAAACTTCTCTGGTCAATTAATGCATTTAAACTGTAAACTTACTCGTCTTGGAAAACGTTCGTCCAATAGTTTTTTTGAATCGAGAGATATTTGTGCAGTCGCATTACCCTGTAAAAGAATAAAGCTAACCTTCATGAGGAAACTACAATAGTGCGGGCATCTCTTGGCACGCACTCTGGAATGTTAGTGCTGTCACCTTTTAAGTTTAATTGCTTCATCAGGAAACTACAATAGTGCGGGCATCTCTTGGCATGCACTCTGGAATGTTAGTGCTGTCACCTTTTAAGTTTAATTGCTTCATCAGGAAACTACAATAGTGCGGGCATCTCTTGGCACGCACTCTGGAATGTTAGTGCTGTCACCTTTTAAGTTTAATTGCTTCATCAGGAAACTACAATAGTGCGGGCATCTCTTGGCATGCACTCTGGAATGTTAGTGCTGTCACCTTTTAAGTTTAATTGCTTCATCAGGAAACTACAATAGTGCGGGCATCTCTTGGCATGCACTCTGGAATGTTAGTGCTGTCACCTTTTAAGTTTAATTGCTTCATCAGGAAACTACAATAGTGCGGGCATCTCTTGGCACGCACTCTGGAATGTTAGTGCTGTCACCTTTTAAGTTTAATTGCTTCATCAGGAAACTACAATAGTGCGGGCATCTCTTGGCATGCACTCTGGAATGTTAGTGCTGTCACCTTTTAAGTTTAATTACTTCATCAGGAAACTACAATAGTGCGGGCATCTTTTGGCACGCACTCTGGAATGTTAGTGCTGTCACCTTTTAAGTTTAATTACTTCATCAGGAAACTACAATAGTGCGGGCATCTCTTGGCATGCACTCTGGAATGTTAGTGCTGTCACCTTTTAAGTTTAATTGCTTCATCAGGAAACTACAATAGTGCGAGCATCTCTTGGCACGCACTCTGGAATGTTAGTGCTGTCACCTTTTAAGTTTAATTACTTCATCAGGAAACTACAATAGTGCGGGCATCTCTTGGCATGCACTCTGGAATGTTAGTGCTGTCACCTTTTAAGTTTAATTACTTCATCAGGAAACTACAATAGTGCGGGCATCTCTTGGCACGCACTCTGGAATGTTAGTGCTGTCACCTTTTAAGTTTAATTACTTCATCAGGAAACTACAATAGTGCGGGCATCTCTTGGCATGCACTCTGGAATGTTAGTGCTGTCACCTTTTAAGTTTAATTGCTTCATCAGGAAACTACAATAGTGCGGGCATCTCTTGGCATGCACTCTGGAATGTTAGTGCTGTCACCTTTTAAGTTTAATTGCTTCATCAGGAAACTACAATAGTGCGGGCATCTCTTGGCACGCACTCTGGAATGTTAGTGCTGTCACCTTTTAAGTTTAATTGCTTCATCAGGAAACTACAATAGTGCGGGCATCTCTTGGCATGCACTCTGGAATGTTAGTGCTGTCACCTTTTAAGTTTAATTGCTTCATCAGGAAACTACAATAGTGCGGGCATCTCTTGGCATGCACTCTGGAATGTTAGTGCTGTCACCTTTTAAGTTTAATTGCTTCATCAGGAAACTACAATAGTGCGGGCATCTCTTGGCACGCACTCTGGAATGTTAGTGCTGTCACCTTTTAAGTTTAATTGCTTCATCAGGAAACTACAATAGTGCGGGCATCTCTTGGCATGCACTCTGGAATGTTAGTGCTGTCACCTTTTAAGTTTAATTACTTCATCAGGAAACTACAATAGTGCGGGCATCTTTTGGCACGCACTCTGGAATGTTAGTGCTGTCACCTTTTAAGTTTAATTACTTCATCAGGAAACTACAATAGTGCGGGCATCTCTTGGCATGCACTCTGGAATGTTAGTGCTGTCACCTTTTAAGTTTAATTGCTTCATCAGGAAACTACAATAGTGCGGGCATCTCTTGGCATGCACTCTGGAATGTTAGTGCTGTCACCTTTTAAGTTTAATTGCTTCATCAGGAAACTACAATAGTGCGGGCATCTCTTGGCATGCACTCTGGAATGTTAGTGCTGTCACCTTTTAAGTTTAATTACTTCATCAGGAAACTACAATAGTGCGGGCATCTCTTGGCACGCACTCTGGAATGTTAGTGCTGTCACCTTTTAAGTTTAATTACTTCATCAGGAAACTACAATAGTGCGGGCATCTCTTGGCATGCACTCTGGAATGTTAGTGCTGTCACCTTTTAAGTTTAATTACTTCATCAGGAAACTACAATAGTGCGGGCATCTCTTGGCACGCACTCTGGAATGTTAGTGCTGTCACCTTTTAAGTTTAATTGCTTCATCAGGAAACTACAATAGTGCGGGCATCTCTTGGCATGCACTCTGGAATGTTAGTGCTGACACCTTTTAAGTTTAATTACTTCATCAGGAAATTACAATAGTGCGGGCATCTCTTGGCATGCACTCTGGAATGTTAGTGCTGTCACCTTTTAAGTTTAATTACTTCATCAGGAAACTACAATAGTGCGGGCATCTCTTGGCACGCACTCTGGAATGTTAGTGCTGTCACCTTTTAAGTTTTAATTGCTTCATCAGGAAACTACAATAGTGCGGGCATCTCTTGGCATGCACTCTGGAATGTTAGTGCTGTCACCTTTTAAGTTTAATTACTTCATCAGGAAACTACAATAGTGCGGGCATCTCTTGGCATGCACTCTGGAATGTTAGTGCTGTCACCTTTTAAGTTTAATTACTTCATCAGGAAACTACAATAGTGCGGGCATCTCTTGGCACGCACTCTGGAATGTTAGTGCTGTCACCTTTTAAGTTTAATTGCTTCATCA
The DNA here is from genome assembly GCA_022606455.1 of Callitettix versicolor. Taxonomy (NCBI): domain Eukaryota; kingdom Metazoa; phylum Arthropoda; class Insecta; order Hemiptera; family Cercopidae; genus Callitettix; species Callitettix versicolor. The sequence continues at coordinate 26,509,944 of CM040188.1, forward strand.
GGAAGCTACAATAGTGCGGGCATCTCTTGGCATGCACTCTGGAATGTTAGTGCTGTCACCTTTTAAGTTTAATTACTTCATCAGGAAACTACAATAGTGCGGGCATCTCTTGGCACGCACTCTGGAATGTTAGTGCTGTCACCTTTTAAGTTTAATTGCTTCATCAGGAAACTACAATAGTGCGGGCATCTCTTGGCATGCACTCTGGAATGTTAGTGCTGTCACCTTTTAAGTTTAATTGCTTCATCAGGAAACTACAATAGTGCGGGCATCTCTTGGCATGCACTCTGGAATGTTAGTGCTGTCACCTTTTAAGTTTAATTACTTCATCAGGAAACTACAATAGTGCGGGCATCTCTTGGCATGCACTCTGGAATGTTAGTGCTGTCACCTTTTAAGTTTAATTACTTCATCAGGAAACTACAATAGTGCGGGCATCTCTTGGCACGCACTCTGGAATGTTAGTGCTGTCACCTTTTAAGTTTTAATTGCTTCATCAGGAAACTACAATAGTGCGGGCATCTCTTGGCATGCACTCTGGAATGTTAGTGCTGTCACCTTTTAAGTTTAATTACTTCATCAGGAAACTACAATAGTGCGGGCATCTCTTGGCATGCACTCTGGAATGTTAGTGCTGTCACCTTTTAAGTTTAATTACTTCATCAGGAAACTACAATAGTGCGGGCATCTCTTGGCACGCACTCTGGAATGTTAGTGCTGTCACCTTTTAAGTTTAATTGCTTCATCAGGAAGCTACAATAGTGCGGGCATCTCTTGGCATGCACTCTGGAATGTTAGTGCTGTCACCTTTTAAGTTTAATTACTTCATCAGGAAACTACAATAGTGCGGGCATCTCTTGGCACGCACTCTGGAATGTTAGTGCTGTCACCTTTTAAGTTTAATTGCTTCATCAGGAAACTACAATAGTGCGGGCATCTCTTGGCATGCACTCTGGAATGTTAGTGCTGTCACCTTTTAAGTTTAATTGCTTCATCAGGAAACTACAATAGTGCGGGCATCTCTTGGCATGCACTCTGGAATGTTAGTGCTGTCACCTTTTAAGTTTAATTACTTCATCAGGAAACTACAATAGTGCGGGCATCTCTTGGCATGCACTCTGGAATGTTAGTGCTGTCACCTTTTAAGTTTAATTACTTCATCAGGAAACTACAATAGTGCGGGCATCTCTTGGCACGCACTCTGGAATGTTAGTGCTGTCACCTTTTAAGTTTAATTACTTCCTGAAAAAGTTGGGTTCGATGACGCTGGTACTGGTGTATTTTTTCCGTCACTTCGGAGAAATTCTGAAGTGAATTTAATTAAGAAAGAAAATGTTAAAGTTGCATGAAATTTAGTACTTTTTTTAGAAACTAAATAAATTGAAGGACCCACTTTAGTTTTATATTGAGTTTTTATTACGGACCTTTTAAAAATGTATTTCCGAAACGTTTTCTCAAAATGGAAGCACAATTAAACTTTTCAGCTAAAATAAGAAGCTTTTTTAAAAAAGTTACCAAAAACGTTAACGTAAAATTTGATGAAAAACCTATTTTTATTTGATACTAGCAAAACCGAAAAATATTTTCTATAAAACCGAAAATTCCCACCATAGAAACAGATGTACATATCAGTTTAATATTTACTTTAAAAAAATCTAATTAGAAATTTTAAAATACAGGTGCGAAGTATTGTCCGACATACTTCTGTTCACCAAAGTTACAAATCTCTGCGTACCATAGATTTTACTGTACACTTCGCTCGCGCTCATGCAAGCAAGCATATGCTCGCGCGCACACACACACACACACACACACACACACACACACACACACACACACACACACACACACACACACACACACACACACACACACACACACACACACACACACACACACACACACACACACACACACACACACACACACACACACACACACACACACACACACACACACACACACACACACACACACACACACACACACACACACACACACACACACACACACACACACACACACACACACACACACACACACACACACACACACACACACACACACACACACACATACATAACACAATAAAATTTACTTATTATTATGAAATTTAAATTATTTTTATTAAAATTGGTAAATTATTTCTGTTACGATATTCACTATCTCGTAATTCTGGTAACAATTCCTTCGATTGCAAACTAATTTTGTGTACAAGATCTCAAAGCGTTTAAACAGTTTTAAAGTTAAAAAGGAATAGCGTTTCAAATGCTGAAACACAATAGTGTTATTTACCTTTTACCGTTATATCACGATTTTGAAACAACCATTACACAGAACGACCTTGTCAATATTTGTCATTCAGTTGTTCGCGGCACATTCCTTTGATGTAAATCCCTTCCGCAATAGTTTTTGTAGTGTATTTGTAACCTTTGTATCGTATCTTTTGCTTTTCACACTGCCCTAAAAGAAACGTTTACAACAAAAATGTTGCAGACAAAATAATCAGACGAGGCAAGGTAAGACAGGATAACGTTTTGTTGTAACTTAATTGATGACGCTGAAGAAGCAATCCCATTGGACGTGTGAAGGGTTAGCTGATCACGTGACCTGGGTTATAAGGATTTTACCTCTGAAGTAAAACTAAAAATGTCGATGCAGTAACGTAACCTGCAAACGTGCCGAATATTTCACTTTCAGTGTGAAACGGTTTTCTGATTTTTTTTTTAATAAACACAAAGATTTATGAAGACTTGATTTTGTAATCACTATTAATGAGAACATTAAGTCAGAAGGCTGATAGATTTGTAATCATTTGAGTAGTTATGAATAAACATTTCATTATTGCAACTTAGCTACCGGATCGCATATTTTAATAATTAGGATTATGACCTATTTTTCCGTCCAGTGGTCTATTTACTCACCTCGTAAAGGCTATCGGGAATGTAACGACATATGAGTTAAACGTATCGTTTGGCCAAATCAAATTTTATCTTATGTATCTTGAGAGCTTAATTGCGTTTAGTGTTTGTGACGTGTGTTTTCAATGTTTTGTTTAACTTTATGACGACCTCAACAGAGGGATTTGTCAATTTGTATTACGGCCTGAAGATGAAACAGTAAGGTTTCGAAACCGCAGTAGCCTTTACGAGGTGAGTAAATAGACCGCTAGACGAAAAAATTGGCCACAATCCTAATTAATAAAAAATTGTAATTTCACGATTGCTTGTAAAAATGGATACGTATATTAGCAGTTCTATATGTTCGTGGTATTAGGGTCAATTTTGAAAACACTCATTATTTAAAACTTCGAGGTTGCCTCACGGAAATGAATTATAACCACATAGTCTTTAACCGTACACTTGAAAGTGATGAGTAGTTTTTGTAACTAAGTATCGAGTTTTGATTCAACGGGACATGACAGAAGCCAATTTTAAGAATCCATCCCTTAAAATCCCATACTTTGATTTCACTTATTGGTCACAAAGTCAAACCTAATCTGTCAGGTCATATTGACTTCTACATCAATATCTCATTGTCGATGTTCTCTTCCTGAGGCATGCTGTCCTGACAAGATACTCTTCCACAAGTATCTACAAATATTAGCGTATTGGTGCCAAGGGACGTGGTAGTTGCCTATTCGGTAGCATGAAAAGAGTAAGCAATGACGCCTAAAACAAATTAGAGCTGCAATCAGCACAGCTAAAGTATCAACAGGGTTGTCTATAGCAGGGTTTGGAGGCGATACAATAACCCACATAATTTATTATCTCGTAATATCTGTACGAGAAGATTATATATTTTGGTTCAAAGTTATGTAGTAATAACACGGAAAAAACAACAGATATATTGCGGAAGCTTCACTCACCAGGGGACCTTACCTACTCCCCCAAACCCTCTAATGGTTTAGCTGTGTGTTGAAATCCACAACAATTTCTTCTCCAGTAAAATGAACAAAATATGCTACAAGTCACTCAAGACTTCACTTAACAATTAAATTTGGTTAGAAATGATTCTGTCGGTTTTTTTTAGGTAGTTGTAATCAATAATTTCATTCATAATAATAAGTAAATTTTATTGTGTTATGTATGCGTTTGTGTGCGTGCGTGCGTGCGTGCGTGTGTGTGTGTGTGTGTGTGTGTGTGTGTGTGTGTGTGTGTGTGTGTGTGTGTGCACGTGCGCGCGAAGTGTACAGTAAAATCTATGGCACGCAAAGATTTTTAACGTTGGTGAACAGAAATATGTCGGACAATACTTCACACCTGTACTTTAAAATTTCTAATTAGATTTTTTAAAAGTAAATATTAAGCTGATATGTACATCTGTTTCTATGGTGTGAATTTTCGGTTTTATAGAAAATATTTTGCGGTTTTGCTAGTATCAAATAAAAATAGGTTTTTCATCAAATTTTACATTAACGTTTTTAGTTACTTTTTTTAAAGTAATAATAATTAGGTAGTTGTAATCACAGCCAATAGTATCTAATTAGTTATTTAGTGAACAAGTTGAGCCTTATAGATAATGAAGCATTTATCTATCTATCTATAATTCGGTCTACAATGTTCTACGCCGTCTTCCGATCTCCAACCTCCACCGATCGCGGTCCCACCACAGGTCTTTTGGTAGATCACTTTTTTTTATTTCCTTTTCGACTCCCTCTCTCCAGCTCAGTCTCGGCCTCCCTCGTTTTCTTCTTCCAGGTGTTCGCCATTGCATGATTTTTTTGGGAATTCGCTCATCCGGCATTCTTTGTACATGCCCGTAACAAACCAGTTGTTTTGTACGGCCATATCCTCATAATGAGGCATTTATTATTTCAATAAATATAAAGGGGCGTAAGAACCTTATAAAACAAAGTGTGTCTAAAATAATCGCCAGTGGAAAATGGTTTAAACAGGATCAATCATTTCTTTTATAACCTTCAATAACCATATAAACACACATAGGCTACAATCTAAGAAACAATGGTTTAAACAGGATCAATCATTTCTTTTATAACCTTCAATAACCATATAAACACACATAGGCTACAATCTAAGAAACAATGGTTTAAACAGGATCAATCATTTCTTTTATAACCTTCAATAACCATATAAACACACATAGGCTACAATCTAAGAAACAATGGTTTAAACAGGATCAATCATTTCTTTTATAACCTTCAATAACCATATAAACACACATAGGCTACAAACTAAGAAACAATGGTTTAAACAGGATCAATCATTTCTTTTATAACCTTCAATAACCATATAAACACACATAGGCTACAATCTAAGAAACAATGGTTTAAACAGGATCAATCATTTCTTTTATAACCTTCAATAACCATATAAACACACATAGGCTACAAACTAAGAAACAACGGTTTAAACAGGATCAGTAATTTCTTTTATAACCTTCAATAACCATATAAACACATATAGGCTACAAACTAAGAAACAATGGTTTCTTTTATTTAGTATTACATTATATAGATATTGCTTGCGTTGATATCCTATCCTAATTGATTACATATTACATTTTACTGATTATCGCTATGGATTGAATTATGAAACTACTTTGGAAATTATATTTTGAAATCCTATTTTTTTATACAAAATGTGCTTTCACAGAAATATAACATTATTACCCATTCAAACAGGTATACCATCGATCATTAAAACAATAACGAAAAACTCGGTGAAAAATATTAAGTCCAAAAAGTCTTATGCTTTTATGTCTACATCGGGTAAAATTCGAATGTGTGGCCATATAGCTACGGTATCTCCTTTTGTTTTCCTCATATATATATTGGGATTTCTCTATCATATTGGGTTACAAATACTGATGACACGAAATTAGCAAAGCCTAAGGATCAGCAAAAACAAGTATTTATTGAAGTCCAACAAAATTGACGCTAAATGATTAGAATTAAACACAATATAAACTAAAAAAAGATAATGTTGATCGCCTTGGAAGAGAATTAAAAAGAAGTTGTAAGGAACAGAACAGCTAAAGTTCGATGTAATAAGTTGATAATTATTGTAACATGACTAGTCATACATATTAGGTAATATATATTATTATTTGCGTATAGACCCTGTTGGATCACACAAAGCACTCCGACTCATGTCTTGTTCCTTCTAATCCTCCACACCTCCTTCATCCTGTCCCTATGGATCCTCCTCCGCTCCTTCGTCCATTTTACCCCTGCTCTCTTTGGGATTTCATTCTCTGGAATTTTCCACCCGAATATCTTTCTCCTGTATTCAATGTCTGTTGAGTTTATTTTTGCGTCATGTAGGTCTATTCTGACTTGTGTGATCCACGACGTTGTTGATTTGACTCTTTATTATATACTTAAGGATTCTGTTGGCAAGTCTCGTTGTTAGGAGTCTACTGATGTGTCCATAGAATTGAAGCCTCCTTCTATTTAAACATTAAAATCTCCTTCCATATAACATTCCTTCTTTTATATATATATATATATATATATATATATATATATATATATATATATATATATATATACTAGCTGTTACCCGTTGCGGCTTTGCCTGCAATTATAATGTAGGCAATAAAATTTATAGTCGATTTTCAAAATCAGAATAGATCATTTCATTTTAATATATTTCTATTTACAATATTATACGATTTATGGTTTTCGACCAAGAAATATACATTTTTGCTACTCGATACTCTAAAACAGGGTCCTGTCATATTTTAATAAAATACAGTATTATTAAAAAATCACTATTATTCAATTAAACTGGAATAGTATTGTGTTTATCTCAGGTACCTAAACCGTGTTCATACCAAATTTAATCTCAATTGGTCCAGTAGTTAAAGTGTGATTGAATAACAAACAAATAAACAAAAACAAACTTTCAGAAATATAATATGATTACCTGTTAACCGTCACGGCTTTTCCCGCAATCGTAATATACATTAAAGATCACGCATCAATCACCGTGTTAGGACCAACAACCGTGTCAGTTAGGTTATGGTGTATTTCTTTTTTAAAATAAAGGTTTTTAACACTCCACCGTGTTAGTTAAGTTATGGAGTACTCTTTAAACAAAATTAAGGCTTTTTTCCTGCATCACCGTATTAGGCCCAACAACCGTGTCAGTTAGGTTTTGGAGTACTATTTAAAAAAAAAAAAAATAAAGGTGTTTTTTAATGCACCACCGCGTCAGGCTTAACAACCATGTTAGTTAACTTATGCAGTATTCTTTAAAAAAAATATAAAGATTTTTCACGCATCACCATGGCCTAACAAACGTGTCAGTTAAGGTTTGGAGTACTCTTAAAAAAAAAACGGTTTTTTCACGCATCACCATGTTAGACTTAACAACCGTGTCAGTTAAGGTTTGAAGTACTCTTTAAAAAAATAACGGTTTTTTTCACACATCGCCATAATAGGCCCAACAACCATGTCAGTTAGGATATGTGGTATTTTTTAAAAAAACGTAAAGGTTTTTTTACGCACCACCGTGTCAGTTAGGATATGTAGCCTAGTATTCTTTAAAAAAATATAAAGGTTTTTTCACGCATCACCGTGTTAGGCCTAACAACCGTGTCAGTTAGGATATGTAGAAGTCTTAAAAAAAATATAAAAGTTTTTTCACACATCATCGTGTAGGCCCAACAACCGTGTCAGGATATGTCGTATTCTTTAAAAAAATATAAAGGTTTTTTCATGCATCACTGCGTTAGACCTAACAACCGTGTTAGTTAAGTTACTCTTTAAAAAAAATATAACGGTTTTTTTCATGCATCACCTTATTAGGCCCAACAACCGTGTCAGTTAGGTTATAAGTACTATTTAAAAAAAAATTAATAAAGGTTTTTTTAATGGATCACCGTGTTAGGCATAACAACCATGTTAGTTAGCTTATGGAGTATTCTTTTAAAAAACTATAAAGTATTTTTCACGCATTACCATGGTAGACCTAACAACGTGTCAGTTTAGGTTTCAGTACTATTTAAAAAAATAAAGGTTTTTTTCACACATTACCGTGATAGGCCCAACAACCGTGTCAGGATATGTAGTATTCTTTAAAAAAAATATAAAGGTTTTTCACGCATCACCGTGTTAGGCCTAACAGCCGTGTCAATTAGGTTATATAATATTCTTTAAAAAGTAAAGGTTTTTTTACACATCACCGTGATAGGCCTAACTATCGTATCAGTTAGGATATGTAGTATTCTTTAAAAAAATATAAAGGTTTTTCACACATCACCGTGATAGGCTCAACATCCGTATCAGTTATGTTATGTAGTATTCTTTAAAACATTATACAGGTTTTTTCACGCATTACCGTGTTAGGCCTAACAACCATGTCAGTTAGGATATGTAGTATTCTTAAAAAAAATGTAAAGGTTTTTCACGCATCACCGTTTTAAACCTAACAGCCGTATCAGGATATATAGTAGGCTATTTTAAAAAAAAATATAAAGGTTTTTTCATGAATCACCTTGTTAGGCCTAACAACCGTGTCAGTTTGGTTATGCAGAATTCTTTTAAAAAATTGGTTTCTTATCACCCAAAACCCGTGTTAGTCGTATTTTTATTGTTTCACCGATTTACAACACGTTACTGATTTTCGCCTGGTACCAATTTTGAGGTTATGTTGGTCACTTTTATTTTAGATTTTATCGTACTTCTCGTGCTTTCATATTTTGGATTCTTGCTCTTGGGCACATAATAAAGCATTTTAGTAACAAAAATATCGAAAAATATAGGTTATGCTACACTGCATATTTGCTATTTTTTCATGTAATATAATTACACAAATATATATACTACCTTACAATTGGCACTCTGTGTAGGGATTTTTTTACATTTAATATTGAAAATTCAACACAAAGTAACAAATTAAAGTCAGTTTTGAAAAAAATTTCAACTAAAATATGAAAATGTTACATTAAAAACAATAATTTTGCAATAAATAAAACTCAGATTAAGATTATTAAAATATGATTGAATCTATGTTCATCTCAGGTAACTATATCACATGTCAAGTAAATAACTACAATTAACACATGACACAAAACTAAAAACTGATAAATATTTTGGGCTGGGTAAGTAGTATAATGACGTTTTGTAAAACGGGCATAGGCCTATATGTATCTCTGATACTTAAACCATATTCGTACCAAATTTCATCTTAATTGGTCAAGTGGTTAAAGCGTGATTGAATAACAAAACAAACAAACAAACAAACAAACAAACAAACAAACAAACAAACAAACAAACACACAAACTTTCAGAAATATAATATGAATTATTATATATATATATATATATATATATATATATATATATATATATATGTGTGTGTGTGTGTGTGTGTGTGTGTGTGTGTGTGTGTGTGTGTTGTATCTGCTGCCAGGTTCGATATCTTCTCTGTGGTCTTCCGGGAGTGCAACCTGTATCCGTCTTCTGTTAATCTTGGGCCAAGGATCTTCCTCAAGATTTTGCGTTCTTCCTTCAAAATGTCTTCCATGGTACATTTTTTGTGGAGTGCTAGCGTCTCGCTTGCGTATAATGCCTCCGGTTTTATGACTGTGTTGTAGTGCCTGATTTTTATGTGCGTCGACATACATTTCTTATTGTAGATATCACGCGTTATACCAAGAGCCCTCTTCATTCTCAGTAGCCGAAGCCTTTGCGCAGCCTTCTCGCCACCTGAGGGTTCATGAATTTCTCCCAGATACTTGAAGTGCTTGACTTTGTTTATCTTACCATATTTTTTATTTACTTCTTGAATATTTAATTTTGAACTGAAGAATTCAGTTTTTTGAAACGAGACCTGTAGACCGACCCTCTCTGCACATTCCTTTAGGACTTCTATCTGTTTAATCGCTGTTGTTTCATTATCTGTAAGAATGGCTAGGTCATCTGCAAAAGCTAGGCACGCGATTTCTGTGTTGTCCTATATATATATATATAGTACACAAAATAATGTTTATTGAGCATATAACAAAATGTATTTGATATGTAAAGTGCTACTTATACGACAGAGAATAAAATTTGACAATTTCTTGCGTACATTACTGAGAGGGGAACTTCGACAGACCACTGATATTTTCAGGAATAGGGATAGAAAATTACGCTTCGCTTTCAACGACATACATCAGTCTGAATGCGTCCATTACACTGTTGAGACCCTAGACTGTATTGCCAGTTTACTGATAAACTACAGTAGTCATAAACTCGCAAGAAAAGAAATAGGAAGGATTCCTTATGAGCTTTCGACTAAAGAAATCGTCTAAACTTGCCTTGGGCAATGATCTGTGTGAACATGTACAAAATATCTGGATTTTGTAAATTAAATTAGTTGATAGTGTTTCTCTTTGCACATTTACACAACGTAAATAACAAATCTTATGTAATTTGATAATCGTTTTCCGCTAACAATATTGTTATCTTTTTGATTACATATCTCATTCCTTAATAAATTCAAACATTTTATATTTATTGACACATTTCGGCATACATTAATTATTAAACCTTTTTGCTCTACTGCTCACCTAAATCTAGGTTCCTTCTTTTATATTACCTTAACCCCTCCTCTCCCCACTGTCCGGTTTCTATTTACTGATTGCTCGCTTCTAATTGGTCCTTTCAGCGCTTTAAGGTCGACTTAATTTTAATTATTAGTAAACATTTTCAAGGTTGGAAAAATAACGATGCTTGTGAATGTTCTTGCTCGTTTATTATTTTGTTTCTCTTTTAATTTTAACTTATATAATTCTAAATTTTCTAAAATATTTAACCACCTTCTTTTACTTTCATATTATAATATTTTCATCGAATTTTTCATTTTTTTCTTGAGCATGTCCTTCTTATGCAAATATATAGCGTAATACAGGTTGATCTTTTCATATGTTTCCAGCTTATTTGTCCATTATATCTGTTTTAAAGTTTCGTCCAGTTTGTCCTACATGCGTTGCTTTGCAAATATATATTGTATTTTATCTCCTTTTTTTCACTAAACTTATCTTTTTTCTTGCTCTTTAATTTGTTTCATAAGTTGTTATTAGTTTCCATCTCAATATGAATATCATATTTTTTTCAAAACGTTTCATAATTTATATGTCTCTATTTACGTTTAAATTCAACCCATTTTCGCTTCTTTAATTATATTTCTATATTTGTCCTTCCTTCTTTTCTTACGTTTGCGAATTAATATTGTTATAATTTTTTTGTCACATAAATTATTCTCCACTATTTGAAAAATAATATCTAATTGTTTTTTATATTCTTTTTTATTTAATAACACATTAAAAGCCTGTTACATAAATTGCTAAATGCCGCTAATTTATGTTTAAACGTATGGTTATTATCTGTATGTGTACGTTTCCTTTCAATTCCAAATTTTGTTTTACGTGTTCATTTCTTTAATTTTAAATCAAGAAAATTTAAGCTACCACTTATATTTTCATACATTTGTAAATTTTAGGAGCTTATATTCGAAGAAATTAATAAACACAATAACCTAAAATTATAAAATAATTTTAAATACATTGTAAATAAATATAAATTTGAATAAATACATTATGAACGTTAAAAAAAGACAGTTGATAATTTTATAAGTTAAAATTGCAAGATGAAAAGATAATAAACGAACAAGTAAATTAACAAGCAGACGTTATTTTTCAAAGCTTGAAAATGTTCAACAATTAAAAGGATCAAGTCGACTGTGAAGGGAAAGCGCTGAGAGGACCAATCAGAAGCGAGAACGTCAATAAATAAAAACCAGACTATGCGGTAGAAGTAGGAAGGGGAGGAGTTAAGATAGTATAAAAGAACGAACCTAGATTTGGTATAGCAGTACAACAAAACGCTTTGGTAATGGAAGCTTTTCGAAACGCATCAACAAATAAAAAATTGTTGAAGCTAGAAAAGGCTTTTATGTACTCAAAATAACAAATCTTACATCAGCTGATTGTGTAATACTACTGTAAACACGTTAGTTGCAAGGAAAATTGCAGAAAGTGTACAACTTGGTCTTACCGTAAAGTAATATCAAGTTATCAGCACTGTTTATCTCTTTGCAGCAATCATCTTCTTACAGAAGGCTATTGCGAACATTACATATTATAAAGGCATTGGTGTTATGCATGTTGTAGATAAGTAGCTCGTGTGCGTGTCTGTATTGCATTACGTGCTCTTCAGCTGGCCACTTTAACATTGCCGGTGTTTTATTGATGTCAGCTAAAGCAATTGGTATAATCAAAGTTGCGACACAGCGATTGTTCAAAGCGTTTCTTTTTAATTACAAAAACTAAATTTTAAAATACAACTTTCAAGAGTGTTAACTAAATACGGTATGCCTATTAGACTTTTATAAAATAACAATAAATTTCTATCAGTTGCATTTATACTTTTAATTTAACAAATTTTAATATGGTCTTATGATTACTGTAATTACTGTAATACAGTTTTATAATTTTATAATTATAAAACGTTGCATAATGTATTGTTATTATAAAATAACAATAAATTTCTATCAGTTGCATTTGTACTTTTAATTTAACAAACTTTAATACGGTCTTATGATTACTGTAATTACTGTAATACAGTTTTATAATTTTTAAAATGTTGCATAATGTATTGTTATTATAAAATAACAATAAATTTCTATCAGTTGCATTTGTACTTTTAATTTAACAAACTTTAATACGGTCTTATGATTACTGTAATTACTGTAATACAGTTTTATAATTTTAAAAATGTTGCATAATGTATTGTTATCATGTACTTTTAAGTTAACAAACTTTAATACGGTCTTATGATTACTGTAATTACTGTAATACAGTTTTATAATTTTAAAACGTTGCATAATGTATTGTTATTATAAAATAACAATAAATTTCTATCAGTTGCATTTGTACTTTTAATTTAACAAACTTTAATACGGTCTTATGATTACTGTAATTACTGTAATACAGTTTTATAATTTTTAAAATGTTGCATAATGTATTGTTATTATAAAATAACAATAAATTTCTATCAGTTGCATTTGTACTTTTAATTTAACAAACTTTAATACGGTCTTATGATTACTGTAATTACTGTAATACAGTTTTATAATTTTAAAAATGTTGCATAATGTATTGTTATCATGTACTTTTAAGTTAACAAACTTTAATACGGTCTTATGATTACTGTAATTACTGTAATACAGTTTTATAATTTTAAAACGTTGCATAATGTATTGTTATTATAAATTAGCAGTAAATTTCTATCAGTTGCATTTGTACTTTTAATTTAACAAACTTTAATACGGTCTTATGATTACTGTAATTACTGTAATACATTTTTATAATTTTTAAAACGTTGCATAATGTATTGTTATTATAAAATAAAAATAAATTTCTATCAGTTGCATTTGTACTTTTAAATATGTTTTTAAAATATGTTTCATTATGAGACCTCTATAATAGTTTCAAAAATATATCTTTGATATTAGATGCATTGTTTTGTTGACAATGCTTAACAAATTATAAATTGTGATTTAATTAATTTACTAAAACTTAAGTTATGAAAAAACACATTGCAACTGTAAAGGAAACAAACTGACCATGTGGAACAGTAATTTCGTTAAAACAGCACCGCTCTTTTTAATTTTTCAAAACACGTAGCTCACGATTCGCAAGTGCATTACTCATAGAGATTAATTGTGTTTCTCTGGGGGCGTTTTTAATTTTTGCTTAATCTGCAAAGGGCTGTGTCATATGGTCCAAGAGCACGGAACATACGCTGCCCTAATAACTCATGTTGCAAAATACATACCAAGTGTCCGTAGGCGTGTACATGGTGTACTATCAGTGTACTTTACATGACTAGCAACAAGGTGGCCTCATGCGATGAAAACTGGATGTTATCGAGTAACACTTCTAATCTATTTGTATTTAATAATAAGACGTATACGTATTATTATTATAAATATAAGTTTAAAACTTTTTATTATACCGGAACGAACACAGCTTTCTCGCAGGTGAAAATTGTCAAATTTCTAATTATAATTTTTAAAACGTTGTTCGGAATACGGCATCATCAAATTCAATTGCGAATTTTGAAAACGAACTATTACAAACGTCAGGTTTATTTTAAAATTGTCAACGGAAAATAAATATGTTAATTTACGAAAATTTAAACGCTGATTGTAATTAATTGTGAAATGGGCGTTCATATAAGTATATTAATGAAAATGTTTTGTTAAACATTTTTTTAAAAGTTTTCTAGTGGGAATAATTTTGAAAGTATTAAATGTATTTTGCTTGAAAGACGAGCTTTACAAAGTTAATATTATAATTGATTTTTTTGCAAAAATTTGAGATGAGTCGACATATATTAGTACATAAAACTTTCAAGTTACAGGAGAGTAAGAAAATGAATCCTGACTACCGAGAAATTAATTATCAACGATTAATTATTTTCGTTTCAAATTAAAATTTGAAAATACCTAATATATATATATATATATATATATATATATATATATATATATATATATATATATATATGTAGTATATGTATATATATGTATATACATATATATATATGTGTATATATATATATATATATATATATATATATATATATATATATATATATATGTGTGTGTGTGTGTGTGTGTGTGTGTGTGTGTGTGTGTGTGTGTATTTAAAAAAATATATTAGATATTCTCGAATTTAAAAGGTATTACCTTTCTGTTTGAAAAATAATGTCTTTTTCCTGCTATGTTGTGACTATTTCTATGTTAATTAAAATTCGTTTTTTTGTAATTGACTTTATTTACATAAATTTGTTCAGAATTAAATTTTATACAATTTTTATTTAAATGTTGTATTTGTTTCTTGGGAAAATAAAGAACGTTATTGCTGACCAAATGTAAAAAAATGTGTTGTTTTGGCTCTGATTTTTGCCAGAAACTTACAAACACTACTTGTATTTACAGCTCTGGAACCAGTTTTATTGAATTTGTCACGTCGAAGACCATAAGAAACCATCAAGTTTACCTCTTAATTTAGGTTCCTAGTTCAGTAAGGTTGAATTTTTTCCAAGAATCATGGCGAAATTTTTCGCTAGCTGTAAGTCTTCAATAAAGCGTTTCCAGACACATGTACATACATACTTTTTTATCATTTCACTGATAGAACTCTCTTGAAATTCTTTCTTTTTGTTCCTGAAACACTCTGTATATATATATATATATATATATATATATATATATATATATATATATATATATATATATATATATATATATATGTGTGTGTGTGTGTGTGTGTGTGTGTGTGTGTGTGTGTGTGTGTGTGTGTGTGTGTGTGTGTGTGTGTGTTTTTTTTTGTTGTTTAAGTCCGACTATTGTGCACACTTGGGCTAATGCAGACGATGGGATGATATATAGCGTATAAAAATGCCAATACCTGGCCGGGAATCGAACCCAGGTCCTCGGGGTGAAAGCCCAGTACGCTATCAACTAGGCCACCGAGGCGGCTATATTATATATACTTGTGTGTATATATATATATGCACTCGCGCGCCCGCGTGTGTGTGTGAGTGCGTGTGTGTGTGTGTATGTATGTGTTTGTATTAGATCATTTCCCATTAGGAATTCACAAATATAAACTCATGCAAGAGGCCTACTCTGTCATAATTGCATTACAGATACCAAGCTTGTACAGGTAAATATATAAAAGTAACAAAAACTTGATTAACGCTTTTAAATGGCGGCGAGGTTTCATGTCGGATGGCAGTTAGATCTAATTAAGTTGAAAATGCCATACCATTGGCTAATGAACATCAGCTGCTCCATTACTGAATGAAAGCGTGGAATGTCCGACTGTCGACATTGTAGGGCCTATTCATCGAGCGGAACGGAACTTGAGCTATTTGTATCATACCTCACAGAGACAAGAGTTTGTTCTGTTCAACAGTTGTTATCAGACTCTTATCATTGCACAAACTTTCTTATTTGTAATTATACTATTTAAAATTGTCTCAAGTGAAGCTCTTAAAGTTCAACTTAAACTTGAGTAACTTTTCCTGAAAAATACATTTCAATAGACACACTATTGACAAGAAAATGGAAAATGTATCACTCATTTATTTATTGGTCTTGTTTGAAAATGCATTATTAACTGGTTGATTTACGTTTTGTTATCCGATAGAGGAAGTTATTATTGTTTGATATTTAAAATTTACACATTTTCTAAACATTAGTATACAAAAAATACTTGAATATTTGTTCGTTCTTACGTAGAAAACATAAATTACTTAGTAAAAGAAGGCTTAACTTGAATATTTATGTTTGTATCAAGAAAACATAAATTGGATGGTAAAAAAAATTAGTTAGACATCTGCCTGTCTGTATCCAGAAAACATATTTTCTTTAATACAAAAAAAAAAAAAAAGTTTAGGCCTAACATTGGTATCCGTCCCTCTGTATCTAGAAATCGTAAGTTTCTTAGTAGAAAAAAGATTTAACTTAGATATTTGTCCGTCTGTGTATAGAAAACATAAATTGTTTAGTAAAAAAAGGAGATTTGATTTGGATATATGTCTATCTGTATCTATAAAACATAAATTGTTTAGTAAACAAAAGAAGATTTAAATTGGATTTTTGTCCGTGTCCGTCTGTTTCCAGAAAACATAAATTTCTGAGTAAAAAAAAACTTTGATATCTGTCCGTCTGTATTAATAAAACATGAATTGTTTAGTAAACAAAAGAAGATTTAAATTGGATTTTTGTCCGTGTCCGTCTGTTTCCAGAAAACATAAATTTCTGAGTAAAAAAAAATTAACTTTGATATCTGTCCGTCTGTATTAATAAAACATGAATTGTTTAGTAAACAAAAAAAGATTAAAATTGGATTTTTGTCCGTGTCCGTCTGTATCCAGAAAACATAAATTGTTTAGTAAACAAAAATTAACTTGGATATATGTCCGTCTGTATCCATAAAACATAATTTTTTTTAGTAAAATATTAAAAACAATTGACAAATTGTTAGGAAAAGAAGCTTTTTACGATACAGGCCTACGTTTATTAAAACGTTTTTCTTTATTTTGACGTTTATCTACCTTTCTGAATTATGTCCATGCATTACATAAACAACTGGTTAATACCTATCAAACGAGCGCCCTCTTATCTGTATATATACGAACGTTTATGTTGGCACAAATCACTATCTAGGGCATACTTAACGAACACAACGGAATTCGATAAAATATTAACATCAATTTAAAATGAAATTTGATCGGAAAAACTTTAAATTTTTCACAAACGTTTGATATTAATCTATTTTGAAAAAAAAAAATCATTCGGGCAGTAATAATGTCAATTCAAAAAAATCTTGAATGTGGTCTATATGAAACAAAACGTGACTTTTTGACTGATATATCTGGTTCAAGAGAATTTAAGAGAAACAGGAATGATTTTAATTATATGTTTAATAGTCTTATTTTAAAAATCCAAAAAAATATCGATGTTTATGTCTTGATGTTTTAACTTAGTCGATGTTCTCCAGATGATATATTGATACATCAGAACATCGATATTTTCTTCCCGATGTTTTAACTTAGTCGATGTTCTCCAGATGATATATCGATACATCAGAACATCGATGTTTTCTTCCCGATGTTTTAACTTAGTCGATGTTCTCCAGATGATATATCGATACATCAGAACGTCGATGTTTTCTTCCCGATATTTTAACTTAGTCGATGTTCTCCAGGTGATATATCGATACATCAGAACATCGATATTTTCTTCCCGATGTTTTAACTTAGTCGATGTTCTCCAGATGATATATCGATACATCAGAACATCGATGTTTTCTTCCCGATGTTTTAACTTAGTCGATGTTCTCCAGATGATATATCGATACATCAGAACATCGATGATTTTCTTTCCCGATGTTTTAACTTAGTCGATGTTCTCCAGATGATATATCGATACATCAGAACATCGATGTTTTCTTCCCGATGTTTTAACTTAGTCGATGTTCTCCAGATGATATATCGATACATCAGAACATCGATGTTTTCTTCCCGATGTTTTAATTAAGTCGATGTTCTCCAGATGATATATCGATACATCAGAACATCGATGTTTTAAAACATTTTGCCATCCCTACTTCTTGGGATAACAGTACATGAATTGTTGTGTGCAAAAACCAGGTTGACTCGGTTCGTGCACTCTCGTATCTTGTCAACCAGACTTAATTATATGTTATATATATATATATATATATATATATATATATATATATATATATATTAGTGCCGCTAAACGAACCGAAAATAAGCACTGATACCGACATAGCACTTTGAAGCTATAGAAAAGAAAAACTCTTTTCTTTTCGTCCTCTCTCAGTAACCACTGACAGTGCAAAAAAAAACAAATTTAAAGGTAATAAAAAAATTATAATTTTGATACTGATACAATTTTCTGTGAGACTAATACTTCGCAAGATATTTAAAAAAAAGACATAAATATTATTTTACACTCCCTGCTAAACCCTATAAAATGGTTCGATAGGGTCATTTCGTGCTTAAACACACGGACTATTTAAATCTAATGAAGTAAGATACCTTTCTGCAAAATGTGGTAATTCTAATATCGTTTTTAAGAAAATTTGAGTTTAAGTTGTGATTTTATATGCTATGAACTTTAAAGTGTCACATATCCGTTAATATTGGCATAAAAGCAAAAACAAAAAAGCAAATTAAAGATAATTTAATTAGCTGTAATTTTAAAATGAAAAAATTGTATCTTTAATATTTACAAAGTTATAGGTGAAAAAGTACATAAAAAATTGTCATTTTTAACCCCCCCCACACACTCTCTACATGGTCCGAGCTATAGTCAGCGAAGTTTACAAACACCTCAAAGATTACAAAAGTTTGCTTAAAAATCACACTGTCTTCTTATTTTTCAGGTTCATGCCTTTTCCCTTTGTTTATTAAACTGTTTCTAGTATCAGCATCAATAGCAGTGTAAACTTTAGGCACATAGCTGGAAACAATTAAAATGTAGCACATAAGAAAGGAACCGTTAGGACTCAAGTCACGTAGTGAGGGATCAATACACGAGAAGACAACTTGTAAAACGTGGCCTTGATTAAAAAGGGAAACGATAATTAAATACGTAACCTAAATTTACGGAAAAGTGCTGTGGAACTTTTCTTCAACAACTGACAGGAAAACAATTTTCATATCACATACAGCTTCTATAGATTTAGTCCAAAATCATAAAATTATTTATAGATAATTTTGATAAAAACTTGGTTAGAATTGATAACGTCTTTAAAAAAAAATGGTCAGAACTTTTTAACCTAAAAGCGTGATTTGTTTCATAAGATTTGTGATTTGTTTAATACACAGAAAAACGGAAGTAAGCCTACACATACACGTAAATACGGAAACAGACAAGATATTAAAAGATACTGAAGCGAAGCTTTTAATGTTAGTATTGGCGAGAGGAGTGAATAAAAATGTATGACAAACGTAAGAATGTAACGGAAATATGGAACGAACGAGCAAACGAAGTTTGTCTCTCTGTCTCTTTCTTTTTCTTCCTCCTTTTTGATAACAGTACACTCGTATATGAAAACGTTGTGTTGCTTTTGTTTCGGTATTTTCTATTAGTTGAAGAACACGTGCACGTTGTAACCTTTTATAATACATTGGAAATTAATATAAACGATTATAATAATTGCTGTTAATATTGCCAACATAACCTAAAACTTATTATAGCCTATCAGCTGTTCAATGAAATCAGCTGATCGTTACGAATAATATAAAACAACTGATGTTTTACCATAACTACAGTAAATAATATCTGAGCTACGTTTATGTATTTATTTATTTAAACAAAACAAGATATTTGTAAACTTATCTTCAAACTAATTATATATTCAGCAAATATAACATTAACAAAAGATTCGCTTCCGTCGATAACTCCTGGAGTTCCACACGCAGATATCTTATTGTAATCTTTGATGATATAAAGATAGATGTTTTTAAAATCCAATTTTGATATCACAATCAAAGTTAAAAACTGCGTAAATTATTCTTTGGAATTTCCGAAATCTGTTGAAATTACAAATTTTAATTTCCCAGTGGTCAGGGTTCATTTTTAGTATTTTCATTGTAATTTAATAGTTTAAAATACTGGCAGATGAAAATTTTAAATACTAACTGTGAATATATATTTCAAAATTTCGTTTGAAGTTAAAAATTTTTTTTTTTATAAATTAGCTTCTATCACTTGAGCCATGACAGCTGCATGGCGGTTATTTTTGTATTTATATATTATTAATGAATACTACTTGCTTACTTAAAATCAACATTGCTTACTGATAACTTATGATTTATTGCTTTCGTTTTGTCGAGCACATTTCCCTGTACAGTGTTGTATTAGTCTTGTGTTTCTGTGAAAAGTTTTGTCGTTAACGAAATTGTCACACTTTACGCTAGTTTTGCAAGTTATTTTTAACTGTTTCTAGGAAATTACACTTTAAAACCTGACACATCGTAAATTGCAGAACTCGAACTGCAGTGATTTATTTGAAAATGTTAAAAGTTTTGTTGCCTTTTAAAGAAGGCTTTGGGATGGGTAATCGAGATGAATAAATCGATGTTGAACTTCATTGGAAATATGCGTTATTCCGATAGCATATTTTCCATGCATTTTAACTTCCCTACTTTACGAAAAAATGGAAATACTGAGCTTTCGGCTGATATAACGTATGCCTTTTCTATTTCTTTTCAGTTAAGAAAAACTTTTTTTTTTTGAATAGGATGTATTTCTTTATGAAAACCGCTGATTTCGTTCAACTGTAATTAATCATTCGATATTACGAGTATTATCTGAACTTAGAATGTTATTATAAACATTATTTTAAAGTCTAATTTTTTTAATATAAATTTTAGTCCTCCAAAATCTGTCTCTAAATAGTTCACTTCATCTCAGCATGCACTGCTAGATTCTCTTTAAATTTCACCTAAATGAAAATTATAACGCCTGCTTATCTCAATTAATTTTCAAATGAATCCGATCAAAATAATGGATAAGAGCACATGATATTAATAAGGAACGGGGCAACCTTTTTCTAGGTGAAGTTCTCCTATTCTATCCAGTAAATATATACTTCCTGTAATAAGTAGCCTACGGGTTTTCAAGGGCTGATAGTTCAAAAACGGAAAAAGCTTTAGGAGTAGCTTGTGGAAACGGTTAAGTCATAGTGTTTGAAAAACCACTGTTTTTTAGAACTAAAAGAACAATTCGAGAAGAATTGTCTGAACAATGAAGAACAATTAAAGAATAATGATTGTTCGTATAGTAAGTAGTAGGTGGTGAAAAATTTGTGTTCCATGATTTGCAAAATTTAAAACTATAAAATATAAAATAAAATACTGACATTGTATGAAATACAAGACGCTTGTGACAAAAGAGAGCGTTGAAGAATGTTGATATTCTTAAATATGAACATAATACTTCGTGTGTGTGTGTGTGTGTGTGTGTGTGTGTGTCTCATTTTCTATGATGAATAGCGTACTAGGCTTTCACCCCGAGAACCACGGTTCGATTCCCGGCCAGGGCTTGGCATTTTCATACGCTCTAAATCATACCATCATCTGCATTAGCCCAAGTGTGCACAATAGTCGGACGTTAAAAAAAAAAGAATGTGGGTTGGCTTGAGCTGATGTAGATTGACAGATTAGCCTAGTTGTTTATGTCCAATGAAATTGGCAATCGTCTCAGCACGATTTCACTCAACTCGAACACAATTGAAGACAGTTCTCCAAATGTCAGATAAATTATGGAGTTGTTTTATAAGGAGCCACTACATACCAAATATATTGATATATATTATATACCAAAATATATAACTAATACCATATATATGTAACCAATACTGTACTTATAATTTTTTATGTAAATGACGAGTAAGCAGACTGATAATTAAGAAAAAATGTGCATCAATTTGTAAAAGATAATTCCGAGGAAACGTTTAAAGCAGTTGCTTTGTCCATGACCTACGCCTACAGTACAGTAATAGTAACAGAAACAGATGTAATTGCCTAAACCTGCCTATAGCTGTTTTACATGCATTGCCTGTCTATGACTATTTAATTAGCTTCAGGCACGCTATACGTAGATATATGCGCGCGCATGTTGTTAGAGAAGCAGTTACTGGCATTGCAAAGCGTTTATGTTCTGTATATACAGGATACACAAAAATAAATTTTAATATTTTTAAGTTATTAATTCAGCGATAAAAGTTTTTAATATTTTGTAAACAACAGTTAGTTGAAAATATTTATTTAGCTAACATATGTGTTCTGCAGACTGGTTCAGATTGTTAAACAATTATTATCAGTGGAATCTTATTGCAAACAGTAACACCGGATTAAAAATATAGTTGGATTATCTTTCTTTAGCAATGGTTTCGCTGGACTATTTACATTTTTAGTGGCTTTTGTTGCGAATTTTAATTTTCGAACCAAAACAGTTATCTATTTTGTTATTCCTGTGCACTATAATTGTGTATAATTTTTGTAACAAATTAAATATTTATTTTTATTAGTAACTTTACGTTTTGTTATAACTTTTTAAAAATCTTGTTAAAAGTTACTTAATTCTGAATAAATTAGGTAAATTAAAAAAAAACTTTCCCGCAATATGTAAAAATTACCTGAAAAGTTTGTCGGTGCTCATAAATTGGATTTTCATATTTCATTGAATAAAACGTTTTTTACGTTTTATAAAATTAAAAAGTTGGTTTTGCCTTTGATATAATAATTAATTATATCCGTGGTCGCAAGATGAACTGATCGATTTTGTCGAAAACCTTTAATGGTTTGTTTAAGTTTAACTGAAGGCTGTAATTTTATTTTCGTTTAAATTTATTTTTAATTTAAGAAAATCTTATTAAATTAAAATTTAAAGAATATTACTTTTCTAAAACGACTTCAGTTATATTAATAAAACTTAAACGTACTATTCAAGCATACAAACAGAACTGAAATGAAGGTAGCTATCATTCAAAATTACCGGTTCAAAAGGTATTGACAATAAAGGAAACCTTTATAATTTCTTAAAATAGGACATCAGATTTTGTTTAGCCTTTTACGATTAAAAAAATGGCCAACTTGATCTATTTCCGGATTCGCTTTTACCGATTACCATTCAAACGTAATTTAGTTATTTTTATTTCGAAATTTTTACACTGAATTACGTTATTAATATTAGAAATAATCAATATTGAAGAAAAACCGGAGTATAGACTAAATGATTTTGAGAAAATGTTTTTTTTATCATTCTTAAATCTAATTTATAGTAAATAACTAAAAAAATTTTTGATAATAAGTGTAAGTCAAATTTGTATTTATTATCAAGTGGTGCTATGTTAAAATACAGCTAAATAACTTGGCATGACGTTAGATGCCATGCTTAGGTGGAATGCGCATGTCAAGAAAAAGCAAGAAGAGGTGAAATTCAAATACAAAAGAATGTATTGGTTAATACGTCGTCGTTGTTATTATCGGTGTACAACAAGCTATTGCTTTATCCGCATGTCCTTAAACCTGTATGGACTTATGGTGTTCAATAGAAATGTTTTTCAACGTTTTCAAAATAAAGTACTTCGTGTTACTTGTTGATGCGCCTTAGTACCTACGTAATGACTACATAAAGAACTTGAGGTTACAACTGTTGATAATAAAGTCATTAAATTCGCTCAAAGTCACGAACAAAGGCTACAACAAGAAGTAAATGTTGAAGCCCTCCAGCTACTCAACAACGTTGGCTTAGTCAGAAGATTGAAAAGAACTAGTGTCATTGAAAAGAACTAGATTTGAACTAGTGTCATTAATAAAGTCAAGTGTGATTTAAGTCATTAATAAAAAGACTAATTATTCCAGACTAAGTGTTTATCAGTGGATAAAACGTAGTAATGTAGTAATTACTGTATTAATTTAGGTTTTAATAGCTTATTTGTGCCCTAACTTAACTAGATTGCAATGTAATAATAATAATAATAATAATAATAATAATAATAATAATAATAATAATAATAATAATAATAATAATAATAATAATAATAATAATAATAATAATAATAATAATAATAATAATAATAATAATAATAATAATAATAATAATAATAATAATAATAATAATAATAATAATAATAATAATAATAATAATAATAATAATAATAATAATAATAATAATAATAATAATCACTATGTTCAGTATAATGATCTGCCTTCCCTAGCTTTGTCAATTCTATTTTCGTTGACGTGTTTCGGAGAAACTCCATTTTCAAAAACTATATCTATACTGGTCAACAATATTATGGCTCTTCTTATTTATAATGTTCTATCTCCACCTCGTATCCCTCCTCTATTCAAGAGGTATACATTAAACCTGACGTGCTCGCTTCTGGAAGAGCCAATCAGAAGCGAGCACGTCCGGTTTAATGTACACGTGTTGAACAGAGGAGGGGTACGAGGTGGAGATAAAAAATTATAAATAGGACGAGCCATAATATTGGTGATCAGTATAGGTATAGTTTTTGAAGATGGAGGTTCTCCGAAACGCGTCAACGAAAGTAGAATTGACGAAGGCAGAACATTATACTGAACATAGTGACAATAATCCTAGCAGAAAAGAAGAAGAATGTAAATATAATAATAATAATAATAATAAAAACAAAAATGGTTAAAGTGAATGTTTAAAAGTTTTACTTCTGTTCAATAATTTATTTCAAAATGAAAAACACTTGTTCAATAATTATATATCATTTATTTATTATGTTGGCAATTTAGTGTCCGAGTCAGAATATAGGCGCCTATAATATTGCCAAATTTCATTAGCTTTGTGCATTTATTTAATACATTATTACCGACTCTTAAAATGATTTACCTTAATTATCACATTCTACATGATAACAAAACTATTAAAATAGGTTACGTTAATTTAAAATTTAAAATATAGATTTTGTTAGCGAAAACACAATTGACTACAGACTCTTTGTAAATTAAAAACAACAACACAATACTGTTAACTTTGCTCTGACGAGAGAGATGGAGAGAGGGAGGGAGAGAGAAAGAGTATTTGAAAACAAAGAAAGAAAGAAAAGCAAACAATGAAAGCAGGGAAGCAGCACCAAGCTGAACTATAGACAGGAAATAACGGTTGGGGGAGGAGAAGAGAGGAAAGCGTAGGCTATAACTGACATTTTTAAAAAACAAAATTAAAAGACAGAACTAGAAATTATATTGTTTTGAAACCATAGTCAATTTATAAATAATTTGATATATATTTATTAAAAATGTTAACTGAGTAAGTATTTGGTAATACATTAACTTAGCAATTCGGTTTGTTTTAGCTCCATCAGTAGGTAAGTGATTCAAGGTGATTTTAGGTTAATAAAAACATAAAAAACTAAAAAATATAACTTCGGTCAAAGTTTATATAAAATATTAAAACGAACCCAATGACGTCAAGATTCGTTTTTAATATTTTAATGAAAATCATATATTATTTATAATGTTGACCTCAGAGGAAATTCTGGATGCAGGATTAGTGAATATTTAATTGTCTCGGGATTGGGTCATATTGGGTCTATAATAGTTCATTTTCCAATGGCAAATTAGTAAGACCTTAAATGTGGGCAGGCTTTTTTTCATATTTTCCGTGAACACTTAATTGTTTCTAGTTTGTTATAAATTATTGCTAATCATGGAGATTTGCTTCTGTCACTTCAACAGCTGTTGCGTGCTCCGATTGTATATCTTTTGAATGATTTATTTACTGCATTTTATTAAAATATTTTATTGTTTGTTTTACAATTTAAATTAGTCGACAAAGAAAATGTTATAGATATGAAAACATAGCTAGTTAACACAGCTAGTTTTTAACAACATAACCTACAACTTATTATACCCTATCAGCTGTTTAATGAAATCAGCTGATAGCTACGAATTAATATAAACATCTGATCTTTTACTATAACATAGCTAGTTCTTAACAACATAACCTAAAACTTATTACAGCCTATCAGCTGTTCAATGAAATCAGCTGATCGTTACGAATTAATGTAAAACAACTGATCTTTTTTTTTAGTTTACGCCCTCATTGGAGCACTTTAATCAGTCCATACACTTCCAAGTCCAACATTGCTATTGAGAGACTAGCGTTTCAGCCTCTTCTTCCGTTCCCAAAATTCATCCTGTCCGACCTGGCTGCCCTTTGTTCATCAGTTATGGTATAAGTCTTTCGTTCAAATGTTAGCTTGAATCGCAGATATTTATTCCTTAGTATCCTCTTCTCTGCTCTACCTTAAATTTGAAGCACCGTCAAATTTAACTCTTCTAAATCACTCTGGATCTCTTTGAACCAATTATTCTGCATTTTAATCTTACAGAAATAGCTAAATAGCTATTTCACCAGTAGAGTTTCTGGAAGGCGTTCTATATGGCGAAAAAAACAATTCTCCTTTTCTGCATTTTGTCTATTATTGACTCACTTTTTCGATATACCACTTCCTTCGGTAGTAATCTTCATTGGCCGTTCACTTGGTGTTTCTTGTTAATGATTGTTCTAATGATCCTTCTATCTGCTTTCTGCAGTTTTATCAGTTGTTGATTTAATCTTCAACTTGAAGAGTGTTTCACTAGCATACGTTGCCTCAGATTTAATAACGGAATTATAATGTCAGAATTTGGCATTAATTGAGAGTGATTTCTTTTTGTAGGTTGGCCAGGTGAGTCGTTGCGCCTGTTTCAGTTTGTATGTTCTGCTGTCTATCGATGGTTTCTCGTCTGTATTCCAGGCTATAATTTCCCCAAGATACTTGAACTTGTTCACAATCTTAATTTGTTTACCATTGCTTAGTTGAATGGCTGGTGTTTCGATTCGGAAGGTCGGCATCATTTTCGTCTTTTCAAACGAGACTTGTAGTCCGATTTTTGCTGCAATTTTTTCAAGTTCAACGATCTGAAATTCAGCCTCTTCTACCGTACTTGCTAGTAGGGCAAGATCGTCTGCAAATGTTAGGCAGTTAAGTGTGATCTTTCTGCCAATGTTAATGTTTGGATGACACTTTTTATTAAATTTTTACTATAACTGATCTTTTACTATAACTACCAATATAAATTTGTGCGCTCGCATCACGTGACGCACAAAATCCAACATCAAAACCAGCCCTGATACATGTTACAATTATTATTTCGTATTTTACAGGCTAACCTTTATTTTTCGTACGGAGGGGTTAGTGATTTTTTAAAAAAAAGCTTCAATGGTACATACCTAGAAAGTAAAATGAACCACTTTTCAAAATTACAATTTCCTATGCGTTATGGTTTTCAAGGAACTGCAATCAGTGATTAGTTGTAAAATGTTTGACTCTGAATACCAACAAGATCGTTAAATTTATCGTTTTAAATTATTCTGAGTGGCTAATCTGGGAGCTAACCAGGGTATATACGGACTCTGGATAACACGTGGTCTCCAGTTTCAATCTAGCCTTATCTATGTATGCGGGGAAATGTATGGGTGTACATTTTATTTCCCTACCTCATTTAGGATTAGAGGGCTGAAAGTAACCTTGAAGGTCCAAAAACTCTAGAAACTGACAAAAGTGTACCTGGGAAGTAACAATAACAGAAGTAAGCTGGGGTTGATATAAGGAGAAAATCTTCTTGGTGATTAAACCTTAAGGCATAAGAAACGTAACCTTTAAAAGGCTGCGACAATATTGCTGACGAGAATCGTAATCCAAGGAGCAATAATATCCTTGAAAGTGAGCATTACAGGAGACTGTGCGCAAGGCCTGAATAGGCACGTACTAAGGAAAAACTGTGTGGTTAGGAAGGAAAAGTAAACTGCAGGCCATGTTATCTACGTTTGTGAGGCTTTCCAGCGGGAAGAAAAGGGTATTTGGCTTCCAGGTCCTTGAGGACGTTTAGCGGAATGAATTAGTCAGTGGATTGCTAAAACTCATTAAGAGCTCCAGTCTACTGAACTAGAAGTAAAAATAAGAGAAGAAAACTGGCGTTGATATAAATATAAGGAGAAAACCCTCTTGCTGATTAAACCTTAAGGCATAAGAAACGTAACCTTTATAAGGCTGCGACAATATAGCTGACGAGAATCGTAATCCAAGGAGCAATAATATCCTTGAAAGTGAGCATTACAGGAGACTGTGCGCAAGGCCTGAATAGGCACGTACTAAGGAAAAACTGTGTGGTTAGGAAGGAAAAGTAGACTGCAGGCCATGTTATCTACGTTTGTGAGGCTTTCCAGCGGGAAGAAAAGGGTATTTGGCTTCCAGGTCCTTGAGGACGTTTAGCGGAATGAATTAGTCAGTGGATTGCTAAAACTCATTAAGAGCTCCAGTCTACTGAACTAGAAGTAAAAATAAGAGAAGAAAACTGGCGTTGATATAAATATAAGGAGAAAACCCTCTTGCTGATTAAACCTTAAGGCATGAGAAACGTAACCTTTATAAGGCTGCGACAATATTGCTGACGAGAATCGTAATCCAAGGAGCAATAATATTCTGGAAAGTGAGCATTACAGGAGACTGTGCGCAAGGCCTGAATAGGCACGTACTAAGGAAAAACTGTGTGGTTAGGAAGGAAAAGTAAACTGCAGGCCATGTTATCTACGTTTGTGAGGCTTTCCAGGGGGAAGAAAAGGGTATTTGGCTTCCAGGTCCTTGAGGACGTTTAGCCGAATGAATTAGTCAGTGGATTGCTAAAACTCATTAAGAGCTCCAAACTACTGAACTAGAATCCAAGAGGTTTGGTTGCACAATGGGTCCTTTGATCGTGGTGCCTTGGGCTATCGCAACCCATAACATCAATAACTAAACCTAATTATCTACTGCATGTAAACACGTCATCGAAGCTATAGTACGAAATGTTATTAGCAAAGCGGTGTAATAAGAGTTATTATCATTAATATTGTATGCAAATTTTTATTGTTTCATTTTTAGCACTGTTTGCAGCGTTTGTTTTATACTTTGATATTCTAAACAACTTGTGCAAAGAATGGAATATAGCTAGACGTTAAATAAAAATAAAACCTTTACGGCAGGAAGAAGGAAAGCATTACATTGAGAGTGCTGCGCTAAGGAAAGGAAATGATTGTTATTCACAACAAACAAAAGGTTGAAGGGTTAGCCACGCTGGGCTCGGTTAGGTGCGACTGTCGTCATTTACTTTTTTCTGCTCCGTTTTCCAAGTCTTGTTCAAACTCGAGACTGAAGAAAATCAATCCATTAGGAAATTACGTCACATTAAAAGTCCGAACGTGTGTTAATGTTAATCAGGCTGTGATTATTAGTTTTAGTAATGTTACTGTAGGGTTTTACGCAACTGTTAACCAGCTTGAGTAATAAAGTCGCAGTTTGAATATGCCTGAATCAGAATTTAAAATTTTCAAAGGGCATTTTTAATTTACCACGTAGTATTTTCCTTTTTTCGCGTATTTTTAATTTAAAATGCTGATTTGTGCAGATTTTAACGTTATTTACGTTGGTGAAATTTGAGTTTCCAATTTATTTGGCGTTGCTGAAAAAGCCGTAACAAATATTAAAATCAAAAAAAAAATTACTTTCAAAAACGGAAGGCGAAAATGTTTTCAAATTACGACATATTTTATAGTGTTTAAAGGCATTTTGAAAAAAATAATGTTTTTATAAAGCAAGGTTCTTTAAAATTGCCGATTTCAAATTTTAGGGCACCTTTTAGAACCGAAATCCAGCCTGTTATTATAGTTATAGAGCCTTATGAATTTGTTTTTGTGTAAGTTATTCAATAAAGTAACGAGTTAGAATAAAAATTTAATTTCTTATTGAGCGGTTTACTGTGTTCTGTTTTGAACGCCTTATAAGTTTATATTGTTATGTTTTTCCTTGTTTGCATTTGTGTAGATTCTTTATTATCTTCATTATCTCCATATATTTTGCCTCAATACCATAACCTATTTTAAAAAAAAGATTCAAGATTAAATCCAAGAAACAACCCCTAATAGCTGTCAATTTTTTAAAACTATTTAACCGATTTTGTTGTTATTTCGATGTTGGGGTTGGTTTGCTTATATTATATTATCAATTTTTAATTCTTCAAAAGAAAGGTGTAAGCCGACGTCATGAAGGGATCGGAAAATATTTGATACATATTAAAAAATCGATTTGATTTTTAAAAACCAGTTACGATTATATTTAAGTCATTTTTTATTTATTCTGAAACCGTAAACAATTTTTAAAAAAAATTACACTTGTTTAAGTTAGGGTTAATCAAATTTTGAACAAACTATGATAAAACGATTTAGAAAAATTGATCATTTTTTCTGTTTTCGTCCAGACTTTAGGGAAAATAATTAATGTGTTATTTTTTGTAAGTCTTTCACTACACGTTGTAAATATTGGTCACATTTCAGTTGTAGTTCGGGGTATTAATGGTACGTTTTAGCTAGATTATTACTTTAATGATTGTTAAAGGTGAATTCATTAAGAGTTTAATATTTAGAGGTATAACATATTTGTTGGTTTGGTTTTTAAAAAGGTTATTAGGTATAGGTTAAGTACAGGTCATAGATAAACCAATGATACTGCGGTTAATATATTAACAAAATAGAACACGGCAGATATATGGTTACAATTAAAAAGATAAGTATTGTTTAAAATAATAATAATTTAGTTGAGTTTGAAATAGGCTGCAAACACGAGTGACAACAGACGTAATAAAGTCTACAAAAATTATTTTAGTGAAGCCAACAAATATAACATTTGAATAAATAAGATTGGAGTGTAACAAGAAATGTACGTTTGGAATGGAATTTCAATTCAAGAATATTAATGACTTGAATTTAAAGTAACCTCAAGTAGGCTGAGGTACAGAAGGTAATATGAACCATATATTTTTAATTGTGACTTCGAGTGTGGAAAATTTTACTGCAGAACCTTTCTAAATTACGAATGAATAAATTACTTGTAAAAGAACAATATAATATTTGTTTTATTTATATACTATTATTGATGTATTATTATAACTGTAAATATAGATATGTCTGGGCTCTGAACCAATAACCCGAGGTGTAAGAGTGATTACAGCGAGTAGAGGCTAAAATAAAATATAAACTAAAGTGTATTAATATATATCATTGTATTAATGTAAACGCTGCAGGAAGGCTGTTAGGAAATGAAAAAAATAAGAGAAATTATTTATTATTTAAAATTATAAATTATTATTATAGTACATTCATAATGGGTTCTTATTTTCCATCCCCATTTTCTTTATTGTGATATATATATATATATATATGTGTGTGTGTGTGTGTGTGTGTGTGTGTGTGTGTGTGTGTGTGTGTGTGTGTGTGTGTGTGTGTGTGTGTGTGTGTGTGTGTGTGTGTGTGTGTGTGTGTGTGTGTGTGTGTGTGTGTGTGTGTGTGTGTGTGTGTGTGTGTGTGTGTGTGTGTGTGTGTGTAAAGGAGTGTATTTTCCAAAAGAACATGATTTTAAAATAATTTTTTTTTGAATGGATATAGGCATCAATTATATTCTATCTCCTAAGAGTTTACTAATCAAACTTCTACGATAACAAAACTGTTAAGTACTAATTGATTGTCAGAAAATTTCCAAATATTTTCTCATGCCTTTGCAGTTCCATTTATTTTTTATGTTGGAAAAGAACGTCTAAATTTAAATGGTAAAATGTAAAATTTCACAAAATAAAATGTGAATTATTGATTGCCCTTGTAATCCCTAAACACGCGCATACATTGCGTGCAAGACTCTGAGCCTGTGGGGCTTCCTGGGATTCGCCTGTCAGCACTATTACATTAAAGGCCACTCTAATTATATCCTTAAATATCGGTTAAACCTAATCCTGTCTGATATTGTCTAAGATATTGACTAACAGCTGTAGCCTAGAGTTAGGTGGTCGTGTATTCATTACTCACATGATATTCTCGTTCCCACACGACATGTACAAATTAAATTGTCAACATTTCGTTTGAAATCTGTTAGGTTAAACGAAATAAAAATATTGTATGTAATCTTATACATCTAGAAATGTAGAAGAAATTGCTGGCGACAGAACTGACAAAAGTCATTCTTTGAAGAACTGAAATGTTATTAATATTATCAGAAAAGTTGTTGCAAAACATTTTTTCGAATATTGTATAATATTTGTTTTCAAAATTTCTGCAAATATTTTGTTTGGTAGACTGGTGAAGATAAATGTTGTTGAAAAAAAGTTCGGCATTGCTGTGGCCAATAATGTTCTTTAACAGTGATAAGTAGTTTATCAAACACTGAATTCATCAATACTTTTATAGTTTTTTTAAATCAAAATCTTCAATAGGCTGGTTTCCTTTAAACATTTTTTGCATATGGGAAAAATATAAACTCGCGCTAACACTAGTAACATGAAAAATGTCAATCTTACCGTGTACAGATTATTAGTATTCTTTCAGGGAATACAAGTCTACCAGTGAGCTATCAGCTCAATCGTGGCTCAGTGTTTTGATTTCTGCGTATGAAACTAAAGGACGAAATTTCAAAACCGCTACTGACTTCTTTACAATTTTTATTTACTTATATTTGTGTATATAAATAGCTTGAATAATAAATATTTAAATTGCAATTAACGCCATTTTAATATATACCCGAATCGTCTTAGATTAGTAAAATATTGAATATCTAAATAATAAGAATTATTTAAAAACGTTCATTAATATTTAAATTATTAATGAAAGTAGTTGTCCTACAAGTCAAGTTCAACTATTATAGTTATTATTAAAGCATTAACAGTAGGAAATATTGCTGTTAACGCCATTATAATATATACCCGAACCGTCTTAGATTAGTAAAATATTGAATATCTAAATAATAAGAATTATTTAAAAACGTTCATTAATATGTAAATTATTAATGAAAGTAGTTGTCCTACAAGTCAAATTCAACTATTACAGTTGGAAATATTGCTGTTAACGCCATTATAATATATACCCGAACCGTCTTAGATTAGTAAAATATTGAATGTCTAAATAATAAGAATTATTTAAAAACGTTCATTAATATTTAAATTATTAATGAAAGTAGTTGTCCTACAAGTCAAGTTCAACTATTATAGTTATTATTAAAGCATTAACAGTAGGAAATATTGCTGTTAACGCCATTATAATATATACCCGAATCGTCTTAGATTAGTAAAATATTGAATATCTAAATAATAAGAATTATTTAAAAACGTTCATTAATATGTAAATTATTAATGAAAGTAGTTGTCCTACAAGTCAAATTCAACTATTATAGTTATTATTAAAGTATTACAGTTGGAAATATTGCTGTTAACGCCATTATAATATATACCCGAACCGTCTTAGATTAGTAAAATATTGAATGTCTAAATAATAAGAATTATTTAAAAACGTTCATTAATATTTAAATTATTAATGAAAGTAGTTGTCCTACAAGTCAAGTTCAACTATTATAGTTATTATTAAAGCATTAACAGTTGGAAATATTGTACAAGATAAATATTTTATATTAATCTATAATGTACATAAGTGTCAATTTTTTAAATTTGCTTCAGTTTTGTGTAATTTCATTTTAACGTAAGATCAGTAATCTTACTAATACGAAGCAGTAATTAATGATGACAAATTTCCACATCTGTCGGTGTTCCTACTGACTGGCCACATTTCCGCATGTTTCTTAAAGACGTAATTTAAACATTTGTTAAAAAACAAGAATTTAATTAGCAGTATTGTAAAGTTTAAACCGGATAGATTTTTACATTTTCCATTAAATTTGTTTTACAGTAAGAATTAAAATTTTTTTAGTTTTATTCAAAGTTATAAGCGAAAGTACTTTAAAGAAATCAGTGTGTGTCGAAAGCAATTCTAAATGCTGGTTTTTATTAAATAATGTTTATGTAAACAATCAGGCTGAACAGACATTTTAAATGACCTTTAGTTACATAAGTTAGAATTTATAATTTCGGTGATGTATTAATTAGATTTTAGCCGGATATTGTTTCGTAAACATTAGTATAACATAAATGTTATTTAAGGATTAAAATTAAACAGTTCAGCTCTCTGTTTGGGTTTGAATTATGTAATTACTAAAAATTAAACTAATAAGTTACGATAAGTAGAAATCCTGGTTAGAATGGCTTGACAACGATTAGGGAATTACGACGCGCTAACCACATATCCCCTAATAAAGAGCTGTCTAATATTTCAAGGATTCCAGTGGACTGTAGCGTCAAATTCTTTTAAAGTCGTAACATACCAGTTTTCGATGAAACAAAAAATATTGCCACAATATGTTTTGTAACCAGCTACGTTTTTAAAAATACACCGTTGAGCGACGCTAAACCAAACAACTAAGAACACTTGATACGTCGTATTTGTATTGCTGTCTGAGATATGAAAGTGCTGCACACAGCCGCTCTGTACTAAAGGCAGGACGGAGGCACGCTCTAGAGATGGCAGTGTAAACATACAAGGTAAACAATTCATGGTGGACGCCTGACGTTTCCTGTTTAGAAATGTCCTTTTATTCCTGCATAAATATAAGATTCCAGCGAATGTGTCGGCGAGCGGGACTGTTAACTTGATATAACCAAACGAAATCCTTGGACAACGACCTATTTTCCAAAGAAAGTTTTTTTTAAAAATACGTCATGTATGTGCTGAACACATGTCGAAGTATTCGGACAAAATTTAAATGACTATAAAATAGCAGGTTGATTGATTTATTATGCAAAAAGTTTGACTTCGTAAAAGAATGTTTTCGAATGTGTTAAACGTTTGATTGTTTTGGTGCTAACCGTGTTTTTGTGCCCAGAATTTTGAGTCAAGGCCGAAACTCACTAAAACATGTTTCGAATTCCCGGTTCTGTATTTCAGCATTCATCAATATCTATACAAATAAAACTCCTAATGAAAAGTTCTTTTAGTATTGCCTGTAACTGGGTTTTATTTACCAGTACTATTCAGATTCTTATGTGCCATCAAACACATAAAACAAACACACACACACACACAGACACACACATATATATATATATATATATATATATATATATATATATATATATATATATATTATATATTATATAT
This sequence comes from Callitettix versicolor, assembly GCA_022606455.1. NCBI lineage: Eukaryota > Metazoa > Arthropoda > Insecta > Hemiptera > Cercopidae > Callitettix > Callitettix versicolor. The sequence continues at coordinate 26,545,100 of CM040188.1, forward strand.
ATATATATATATATATTATATTATATATATATTATTATTATTATTATTATTATTATTATTATTATTATATTATTATTATTATTATTATTATTATTATTATTATTATTGTTATTACGAATAAAATAATAATTTCTCTTTTGAGAACAATTTTATTTACAATATTTTTTATTGCCACAATGAATTATTTTAGTACAAAGTAGTTTGTTTTCAATTCAACCTTTACGTGCTTTAGTTACTCTTAAATCTCGGATTACTGGTTCGAATTTACACTTAAAATTATAATCACAAATACTACTTAGATATTCAAGTTTCAAAGTTATATCACCTTCTAAATATATACTTTAAAGCTATCACAGTCTACTGCTGTAAGTCTAAACTTTAAAATCTCACAACTAATTCCTTTTACAAAATTAATTGTTTCTCACTAATTTGAAGTTTGTTATATCAATATTTTAGAAAAATCTATCGGCATTTTCTCTTTACGAAAACTCACAAATAAAATATATGGTTCATATTATATTCGACTCCAGCTCAGTTTAAGGTTACCTTAAGTTTAGAAATTATTAATATTCCTCAACTAAAATTCTATTTTAAATATGAATATATTTCTTATTGGACTTTAATGTCATTAAATTAAAATATTATATTTTTTAATTTTAGCACAATAAAATTTCCATTTAGATTTAATTATGATCCTTGTTATTTCTTTGGTAGCCTATTTCAAACTCAACTAAATTATTCTAACAATACTTGGTTTTGTTACATTGTGACAATATCATCCGCCTTTTGCATTTCATTGCTCTTTAAATATATGTGGCCTATACGTAAATGATGTTAATTCTATTAATTAGTCAGCTGTTATCGACGTCTTTTTTGCTTCTAAACTTCTATTTTACAAACATCAAATGCCAAATTAAATTGTTAATCATTTTTTTTCTATTGTACTTTCACCTTACAAAGTTTTATTTATCGTCTTAATATTTTAAAAATCCTAAATAAGCTAGGCTGTTACAATTTCTTTTGTTCACCCTAATTACATCATGTATTAAATATTCAAGCTATTTAAACAATTATGAAACAATATATTATCCTATATTTTCTATTATTTATATTTTAAACAAAATAAACGAAAAACTTTCTATTACTCCAAATATTAATCTTATAAAACGTTAACCTAGAAATATCATTTATATATCAAAGTCTCGGTCTAGGTTATTGTAAGCGCCCTAATAGTTTAGATTTGGTTAGAAATTTGCTAATATAACTGGTGCAACTACTAAAGAAACAAAATAATTTGCATAGGATAGCCTAAATGTTAAAATTTGCAATAGCGAATGTTACTTAACAAACTTTTATCCACTGCAGTAAACGTAAAAGTGTTTCCCGTTCTGATCGCGTGAGTGCGTGCCCTGCCACGGGAATAATTCGCATTCGCCAAGTTGTATTCAAATCTAATTAAACAATATTTTTTAACAGCAATTACGCGTTTAAAGAAAACATCACGCGATAGGAAACTTGAAATGAATGTTTCCCCTTTAATCCGTGACTTGTACTGCAATTATACAAAAAAGCCTGGATTACCGGGACCCTGCTATTTTTCCAGACTGAATAGACTATATTTTATAGGTTCGCTTTAACGACTGAGACTTTCTCAGGAGAGCACAAAGTGTGATTACAGGTTAGGAAATCCCGAGATACCTTAGTTAGATCTAATCATTTGTTATCTATCTGCTCTTGGTTTAAATCCCTTCAACCTAAGCTAAAGTGAAAGAGTGTACGTCGAAGCTGGGTGGCAAGGCGGAATCTTAGTTTTAAGGACTCTGGTTACCAGACTGCCGACAGTTTTAAGGACTCTGGTTACCATGCGGCCGACAGTTTTAAGGACTCTGGTTACCAGGCGGCCGACAGTTTTAAGGACTCTGGTTACCAGGCTGCCGACAGTTTTAAGGACTCTGGTTACCAGGCGGCCGATAGTTTTAAGGACTCTGGTTACCAGGCGGCCGATAGTTTTAAGGACTCTGGTTACCAGGCTGCCGACAGTTTTAAGGACTCTGGTTACCAGGCGGCCGACAGTTTTAAGGACTCTGGTTACCAGGCGGCCAACAGTTTTAAGGACTCTGGTTACCAGGCTGCCGATAGTTTTAAGGACTCTGGTTACCAGGCGGCCTACAGTTTTAAGGACTCTGGTTACCAGGCTGCCGACAGTTTTAAGGACTCTGGTTACCAGGCGGCCGACAGTTTTAAGGACTCTGGTTACCAGGCGGCCGACAGTTTTAAGGACTCTGGTTACCAGGCTGCCGACAGTTTTAAGGACTCTGGTTACCAGGCTGCCGACAGTTTTAAGGACTCTGGTTACCAGGCGGCCGACAGTTTTAAGTTAAATACGCATGCAAGGTCTTGTGAAAGTTAACTTTTTATTTCCTTAGCTGATTGTGAGATTTGGATAACTAGAAACAAATCGTCCTTACCTAGGAAGTTCAAATAATCCTGAAGATCTGGACCTGGGAAGTAGTAATAGTATCAAGGAGTTGGAAACTAGGACTGTATCAAACCCCATGGAAACCACAATCAGTGAATTCCAGTCTGTAGGGACTCAAGAACGGATTTATCTAACCGGTAACGGAAGAAGAGACCTGCAGGTGGGGGTCGAACATTTAAAATTATTAAAACCGTCTGCAAACATCTATCGGGAGTACAAAATTGCAAACCTAAAAGAGGAGAAGCGATAAGAAAGAGTTTCAATTAAATCTGAAAAAAACCACAAGACTTTTTAGGGATCAAACTTTGGGGGTTAGAAATAAAAATATTTTTGTGTTGAGATGACATCCGCAAAGATTGAGAGGCTGTTAGCCAAGAACTGTATTCAAGGGGCGACCGTACATAGGCTGCGAGAGACGTGTAAAGAAATTGCAAATATCAACAGTAGTCGAAGAGCGTTTGGCTTCCAGGACCTTGAACAAAATGATATAGTCAGCTGGCTGCAAAAATGCATAGAGTGTACCACACAACTGAACAGAAATCCATGTTGTTTAATTGCACAATAGGTTATTTTATCGCGGTGCCAGGACCTATCAAACACTGTAACTCTTATTGTCCAATCAACGTTCCAGAAAAAATTCCCTACAATGAACTGTAACACGTGTATGAATCATACTGATTTACCTTTCTTTCAGGTTAACGTATCGTCTGATCCTTGTAGTGTTCACGATCCGGTGCAAACTGTCTTGTCAGAAAGTATTAGTGGTTGTTATTCTTGTTTATTTTTCAACACTAAACATTTGAGTCTACGATTCGAGTTCAACTTGATGTCCTCATGATCGAGCAACATTCCGGTAACTAATCACTATAAAAAGGTTATAATACTTAAATAGTTAAGTGTTGAAACATACTGAATAAGAAGTGCGTGGAAAAGTCGATAATTGTGACTTTGTAGAAACTCTATCGTCTAAACACACACACACACACACACACACACACACACACACACACACACACACACACACACACACACACACACACACACACACACACACACACACACACACACACACACCACCACCACCACCACCACCCACCACCACCACCACCACCACCACCAACCC
>CM040188.1:26551201-26631201 GCA_022606455.1 Callitettix versicolor
AGTACTTTTAAACGGTAAAGTTAAGCTTCAATAACCACCTGAATTTCTCGAACATATTTTGCAGATAATTTTTACTAGCTGAATCTAATTTTCATTTCGTGTAGAAGTCTAATAGAGCTATGTAACATGTGATACGTGTTCACATTTTTTAATGGCGAGTGTAAAGCTAATGACAGTAACTTATGTTTCGAATCTACGACCTTGAAATGCGCAAGTTTGGAGACGTAAGTGACTGGTCGTTCCTTTACCAAATCGGACACGCTGTCTTTCTCTGTTTTAAAGTTGTAGCTCGTTGGGCAATAAAAGTCATAGTTTACAGAATTTATTTAATTTCTGTACACCATTTTAAACAGGAGAATAATTATTGCACTCAATGGTTTCATTAAAAGCTTTTAATACAACAACTGGTGCATACCGTAAATTTGTCATAACATTTCATACTAATTAACCTAATTATTTTATTATTGAAACATTTTACAATTGTAAAATGTAATTAAAATGTAATTTAATGTAATTAAAATGTAATTTAAAATTGTAATTATTTTACTAAAAACTCAATAAATCGAAAACAAATTTAGTACATACATTTGAAAACAGTGAAAGGACATACGATACAAACTAACTAAATATCATGGCAATGTCAGCTGTTAATAAAACAGCTGATTTATTTTAACAACATTTATGTATAATCATTTATAACTTTAACGATATGTTTATAAACACTTCTTGAGAATGGAAATTTCACAAATATTTGGCACTTTACACAGACAATTCTTTTATCAAATTAACACATTCTGGTAAATTTAAACATAAAAAAATGTGTAGATTTCCGTCAGTCTCACAAAGAAAGGCCATAGGTTACGGTTCTCTTGGCTGGTTTTCTTATCTTAACAGTTGAATGACGTCTGGTGAAGTTCCTTCCGATCCAATACCTTCCTATTTATCTCTTCCACATAATGTATATATGTAGCCTACTTGGTTCAATAATGCTGAACCTTTCATTATGCTATGAATGTGTTAGTACTTTAATTTATACAGTGGTACACACATAGGGCATATTAAAAGAAACGTGTAAGCATAATGTACATAATGAATTTATATATATATATATATATATATGTGTGTATATATTAAATTAAATTATTAGTTTTAAAAACTGGTTTTCAATTTTCGTTGCTCATTAAAACTCTCCAATTATCTAATAAGAACTTTATCGTAAAGAATAAACAAATGTACTTATTGTTTCATAAATAGTTATTTTTGTTTTTAAAATTACAGTTTACAAATAAAACGAAGAAAGAAAATAACGTCTTCGTGAAAAATAGTGTTAGGCCTACACTTGAGTATTTAACAATCTCCTTCGTTTGGCAGGTTTGTGTTGTTTTACAAACATTACTTATAACTTTGTAAGTGCGTACATAATACGTATAAAATTTGTATTTCGTATAATAATTTTATTAAGTAAATTTTGTATTGTAGAGAAAACGGAAACTGGCGGGAGCGACGTTCAAACGTCTGTAATTGTTTCGTAAAAATTATCAAAGTTTTCGTTCAATTTTTAAGCGCAATTATCATAAACTAATAATTGTAAAATGTACCCCGAAATTAACCTTTACAATAAAATGTTAGATTATGAGTTGAGCATACATAGTTTATCATTTTAAAACCTATATAGCCATATAAATAGACACGTTGTTAAACTTGAGTGTTTGACCACAAAAACGCTACAATACTTGAAAAATTAAAAAATAATCCCTAGATATATACAAACAAAACCTGTAAGCAAAATTTAACAAAATAGTTCAATACTCAGTGAAAGAAATATTTTTAAATATTTAACACAAATACAGATAGGTATGAGTAATTTTTTTTCGAGTCGGAGATTAAAAACGTACTTCGTAGCAATTTTTTAGCTCTGTTATATTGGTAGCTCTCTGTCTAGTGTGGTGATTAGTGTTTTTAATAACGTTGGAATAACCATATTTCATTAGGCCTAATTTTAAAGTTACGGTAAATACCGTTTAATTAAAATAATGTAATATATTATTTATTTAAAATTATAGCCTAAAAATGCTTAAAATTTAAAAGACTGTATAATAGACTATTCGTTTATTAGTTGGAATGCAGATGAAGGCAAGGCAATGGAATCCAGGAAAAACAAACTTGAATTGGCCTTCCAATTGACGAAAGAAACATACAATAAGAAATCCCTTTCATGGGGGTCCAAAATTAAACATTATAAAACAGTGATCAAGCCGGAAGCACTGTACGCAGCAGAAACATTAACCATGAATCGCATAGGCCAGATAGAAAAGCTTGAAATAACGGAAAGGAAAATCTTAAGAAAAATTATAGGAACACAATTTCAGGATAATAAGGTAGTATATATAAGAAATGAAGCTCTCTACAAGAAAATTGAAAAACTGTCAGATACTATGAGAAAAAGGAGAATAAATTTTTACGGCCATCTTCTTAGAATGAACTCTAATAGATTGACGAAACAAGTGTTTGATTTTTTCCATAATCGTAAAACAAAACCGAACTAGTTTAAAGAAATTGAAAAAGACCTAATAGAATTAAAAATTATAGAAAATTCACTGCTTGACCAAACTGCTAAGATAATTACCAAAGACGAAAGAATAAGATTCCAAGATAAAACCAAAATAAAACCTAAATCATCATTTCAGAAGAGGAGAGGAAAAGAAGATCAGAAAGAATGCAGAGCTACTGGGAACAAAGAAAAGTGCAGCGCGCAAGAAATGATTAATTCAGCGTACCCCAAAGAGGGTGAAACGAAAAGAAGAAGAAGAAGACTATTCGTTTATTATACAATAGAGGACACATTATTATTATTCGTCGAGAGGACACATACAACAAGAAGTCCTTCTCATGGAATACAAAGATAAGGCATTATCATACTGTAATTAAACCAGAAGCCTTATAATGAGCTGAAACATTATCTCTCACAACCCAGGGCCCACTTGAAAGGCTGGAGATCAGAAAGAAAAATATTACGAAAAATCTTAGGCCTCAAATTCCGTAACAACCAATTACTCCACATCAGTAATGAAACTCTTTACCAAAAAACTGAAACACTATCAGACAAAATAAGAAAAAGGAGAATTGATTTTTATGGGCACATCCTCCGAATGGACAAAAATAGACTAATCAAAAAGATATTTGACTACTTTCGCAGTAGAAGAGCCAAACCACTTTGGTTTAGAGAAACGGAGAATGACATAACAGAACTGCAGATCACTGACACTATGCTCATGGACAGAACAGCCAAAACAATAACCAAGGACAAGAAGCAACGGTTCCAAGACAAAGTCAAATCCAAGCGAACGATCCAAATCTCTGACGAAGAAAGAAAAGGAAGATCACAACGTATGAAGCAATACTGGGCTACGAGGAAGGCACAGAACATTGAGAAGTGATTGATTTGGTGTACCCCAAAGTTGGGTGAAACAAATAAAGAGAGACTATTCGTTTATACAATTAAGTGCAACACAGACCATGCATTTAAAGACAAAACTAATTTAATAAATAAATGCGGTTTGAAGTGTTAAATTTATAAAATACTTCTAATATTCAAGCGTGAGTTGGCAGACAGATGTTGCAAGAAGCAACTGTAGCGGAGGTGACTTGGCAGACAAAAAGCGTTTTATTCCCATCTCAAACAATGGCAGAAACAGTTTTCGCACGCCGTAAACAGGTCGTGTAAATGAGCCGCAGTATTATTGGGCTGTTCTCGCCTTCCTGGAACCATAAATTGAACACCACTCGCGTCTGCTAGCTGTAGGCATACTCTATTTAGGGCTTTATGGTTTTGCCAACCAACAGAGGACAAAAGTTAATTTAAATCCAGTTATACGTTTGTCAGTTAAACATTTCTAGTGGGATTCCGTGGGAAAATGAACTAATGGAGAAGCCATCATAGTAAGACTCGAACCGGAAATCGTAAAATGAGCATTGTGTGTGTGTGTGTGTGTGTGTGTGTGTGTGTGTGTGTGTGTGTGTGTGTGTGTGTGTGTGTGTGTGTGTGTGTGTCCAATTAAATTCAAACAGGGCATACACAATTTTTTTTTAACTGATTGCACGGCTCAACAGTTTTAAAATGGCTACAATTTCAAATCTTTCAAAATTCATATCATTAAAAAATAATCTTTAGAAAAAAGTATTTTTTTTAAACTGCACAAATTATAATTTAAAATTTTCAAAAGCCATTAAAATCATGAAAATTGAAATAGTGGTTTTCATTTTAATATTTTCAAAAAGGTTAACAGTTTAAAATGCTAATATATGCAGTATTTATCGCTGATTACGACGGTGAAATCAGGATTTCAAAAGAGCGTACAAAATATTATCATCATTATGCCTCCTAATTTGAAATTCGCTACACTGACTTGTGCTGTGAATCTTCATACGTATGCTCTAATCTTAAACAAAATCGGTTCGGATCTTTATTATTAGCACAGAAAGCAAATGTCTTTGAGGATGTAGCAACACACACACACACACACACACACACACACACACACATACGAGCGCGAACGAGAGAAATTGGCAGGCACAAGTAAAAACTATATATTTATCCTGAAAAACGATAATTCTATGAGAAAAAAAACAATATTTTCAAGGTTAACTTCCATATTTCATATAGTGAATAAGTATATCCATAAAAATAGTTCAAAGACTTTAAAATTGTCACTTGATGTATCGTTGTGAAATTTTGGTTTAGAATATATCTATACTATTTTTTAAAACATCATTTTAATAACGATCAAAATCATTGATTTTTTTTAGAAATTAAATCTATTTAACCGTCTGTAATTTAATTTAATGCATTTCGGGACTAAGGTTCCATCTTCAGAACAAATTTTTAGGAGAAGCGTCAACACATTAAAATTTGTAGAAAAAATATTTTCCGCTGTGTTAATTTTATTAAACATCTATAAGGATCTTAAATAAAGTCAAGCTCCGCAACTGAACATTACTTCCGGTTCCGGAGGATCAATCAGTTCCGAAACTTTGAATATCCGACTTTGACGTAGTTATTGTAATGTTAATATGTAATATGTGTTGTGTTTTAACGTGTTGACAACCTTCTAGGAGTGAGTTCTGAAGATGGAAACTTAGTCCCGAAACGCGTATGATCAAGTCACAAAAGGTTAAATAGATTAAATTTCTAAAATATCTTTTTTGATTTAAATCGTTTATTTTAAAATCACGAACAAAATTTTCAAAAGAGGAAATTAAAGTCATGCTTTTAGTTTCTAACTAAATTTAAACAATTTTTCAACTTAGCATAAACGGTTGTTTTCTATATAACTGGTAAACAAAAATATAATGTGACAATAAAGTGATGACAAAACGTGTTACAGTATTACGATTACCGCTTTAAGGAGATAAGGAAAACGTTCTGCAAAGGTGATGGAGATACAATAGAACAGAATGCATCCAGTGGTCCACATTTGCTTGATTACAGACTTACTAGTGGTCTAACACTAGCCAACACTCAATAGAATTGCGAGGATGCACAATAGACCTTGTGTCTCTAAATTGAGCCAGTAGCATTCAGCATTAATGCTTTGCTTAACAATCAGCACGCTATGTAGAGTATAGCAAAAATTTCTTACACACAATTCATGTTCTTTGTTAAATATAAATGTAGGTTAATAACTTGTAGAAAAAACAGAATATATTTATATATATATATATATATATATATATATATATATATATATATATATATATATATATATATATATATATATTTTTCTATGTGTGTGTGTGTGTGTGTGTGTGTGTGTGTGTGTGTGTGTGTGTGTGTGTGTGTGTGTGTGTGTGTGTGTGTGTGTGTGTGTGTGTGCGCGCGCGTGTGTGTGTGTGTGTGTGTGTGCGTGTGTGTGTGTGTGTGTGTGTGAATGCTACATTCTACCTTAATCTCTCAAAAGTAATTTGGAAAATAGTGGTAAATAAAACAATCATTGTTTACCAAGGTCAAAATGGTCGTCTTAGATTCGGTCATTGCTGAACAGTTTTTTCACATTTCTAACTAGTATGTACTGACAGCTAATATAATTTTGATTTTCGGATAGTAAATAAAAAAAAATGTTTTTATCTAAGAATTTGAATACGAATAAAAACTATGTAATTTGTATAGATATGTAAAAACTGACTGTAAATTCAATTTTGGGATTTCTACAAGTTCGTATTTAGTATCATCACACTAAATTTCAACTTTGTAGCCTTAACAGTATAGTTAATTTAGGGAGTGAAAAATATGGAATTCCCTATATACAGTAGTTAGAGTGTCCCCTATATATATATATACCCCGTCCACAGGGGGTGCAGACTAGCTGCACCTATTGAGAGGATTTAGACGTCCCTCGCGGTACCCGAATCTAACACACACTTACGACTTTAACACTTTACTCTCACATTTACATTTAGGGAGGCGATAATAGCCTCAATGTGCTTTTCGCAATATATATATATATATATATATATATATATATATATATATATATATATATATATTATTTTTTTGTGATTAACGTCCGACTATTGTGCACACTTGGGCTAATGCAGACGATGGGATGATTTATAGCGTATGGAATCGAACCCGGGTCCTTGGGGTTAAAGCCTAGTACGCTATCAACTAGGCCACCGAGGCGGCTCCGCAATATATATATATATATATATATATATATATATATATATATATATATATATATATGTGTGTGTGTGTGTGTGTGTGTGTGTATGGCGTAGCAATTCACTCGTTAATCACTGCATATCAAGAACGACGTGTTATGTCACCAAACAAAACTGGGGTTGTCACGAACACTGACAGATAAACGGGTTGTTTAGAACCATGGTCAGTGTTTAGCTCTAAAACCCAAACCAAAAACTATAATTTTCTTTTCATGTACTGGCACAGTCAAATGTTACATTAAATAAATATCTGTCTCACTAATTTTATATTTTTTACTTTAAAATGCCAATTTTATCGCTTTTCACTACCAAATGTTTCCACAGTATTTCAATGGTAACTTTTGTATTTGTTAAATACTCTTGCAATAGTTTGTCTACTGACAAAAAAGGTATTTCCGAGATTTAGCAGCCAAACGGTTCGAACAACCGACAATTTTAATTTGTTATAAAAATAACTTGATTTTTAATAACAAAAGCTTCTCTCACGAGGATATAAACCTTAAAAAATTAAGTAAATTTTAAATCAATTTCTGTAATAATTTGTGCTCCCAGGACATATCATATCGACGTATGGATAATTGGCTAGCCGATGATTTCAAGAGCTGCATACATTTTTCAGCTTTACTTTATAATTAATTTATATTTGCGTCACTCTGCATAGACTGTACATCTGCACTCAGTTTCAAGTTTAGTTGCATAACTTAGTGATTGCAGGCGCATTGTCAGAGAGTTTGTTTACATCAAGTGTCTAAAGACATTAAAATATTAAGCTAGACTAAAAAGACTAAATACTTGACTTTTGTTACGTGTGTTTCAAATCGTAGTACATTACAAAGGTGTCTATTTTTGAACGTCTTCTCGAGGAAAATAAATCAATAAAATTATTACAAGATTATTTTTAATTTTTCAAAACATTGCTGAACGTACTCTAACGACATTGAACCAGCAGTAAAGAATAAAACACGACTTATTCTTCCTGAAAATATCTGCCAGGAATATACTGAGGAAAAAATCTGAAAGAACAAACGCAGCTTAACCCCATTGTGTCTGAGGTAACGGTGCGGTAATTTTTATGATCTCCTTCTATGAAACATTACTGCTTTGAAGAAATATATAGCATTGTGTCCCTCCCCTTCCACTCCTTCCTTCTCCTACTTGCAGAGGCGGGGTGTTCCTTCCTCCTGCCGAGATAAAATACTCTCTCGGCCAACCTCATCAACTTTACTTAGATATCGATATTAATAAAAATCTTTTGTGTTTGCCGCTAAGTATCTTACGTTTCTCGGCGACGCGTTTCTGTTGTTTAAGCGTAAAACCGATATATTGTTAAAATATAAAATTTGTTATTTAGTTTTACAACATCGAAGCTAAATAAAATATGTCCCTTACAAAAATTTTAATATCGAGAGTAAAGATTTATGGATACGAAATTAATGATTTGAATATACGAGGTAGGGTCAAAAAGTCCACAGAATTGATCAATAAAAATTTGTTGAATGTAGGTATATTATTTTATCATTATTTTCCTTCAAAAAACACTTTTCCTGCATGTATACACTTATTTCACGTTCATAAACTCCTGAAAGCAATTTCTGTAAATTCAATTCAGTCGCTTTATCGCATTTTCCATCGGAAAAGCGATGTCCCATCAGTGTCATTTTCAGTCGTAGAAACAGGTAAAAATCTAGTGTTAAAAGAAATGGTGCTTCCTTTACAATCCTAAGAAGAAACGTCAATATTTTCGAATGGAAATCAAAAAAACATCACAAAGAAAGGAAAAATTTCGTTTGGACGGAAGTGATGTTGTAGGTGTTTTTTTGTATTTCCAGGGCTTGATTCACTACGAATTTATTCCTGAAGGTAAAACATGTAACAAAAAAAAAACTATACAATGAGATCATAAACGCCTACGAGATGCAATTTGATGAAAATACCTGAAAAATGGGCAGAAAACGATTGATTTTTGTTGCATGACAGTGCTCCGTCATGGTGAAGCAATACCTTGCCAAGCACAATGTTACCACTCTGGATTCCTCCCTATTCTCTCGACCTTGCATCACCAGATTGTTACCTGATTCCAGGACTGAAAATGACATTGTGGGGACCCCGTTTTTTTCGCAAGAGGTGATGGAAAATGCGATCAAGCGGCTACACGAAATTTCCAAAAATGGCTTTCAGGAGTGTTTCTAAAGATTATGTGAACTGAGGAAGAAGTGTGCACATACAGCAGGATTGTGTTTTGTAGGGAAATAAGGTTAAAATATTATACGTACTTTCAATAAATTTACATTGAACGATTCCGGAATCTTTTCGAATACGGTATATTGGTACTGGTATCAATTTAAAGAAGACTGATTACGACTATTATTTTTGAAATTTAAAAGTTGTGACAAAAATTGGATTTTCTCTAATGTAAATAGTAAATGATAAAAAAATTCGAGTAAATCCTAAAAAAGAAATTTATCCGAATTCAAAGTACAATTTTGACACATAAATTGTTGGACTTCTAATTAATTACACTGACTTCAGTTAGGAATCATTTAATTTTAGTAATATATGAATAAAATCTGTTAACCCTTTTGAAAATTTAGGAACAAGTTCATTTAAAGCTTCCAAAGTTTGTGGAAATTAATGAGCGTAAAGAGTTAGTACATATATTTTTTAAATCAGGTTAAAAACTGTTAAAATAAATCAAAAGAATCAAATTTTCTTCTAATTTCTGAAAATTTGTGATTGGTTAATTTCAGATCGGTGAAAATTAGACAAAAATTCTTGCAGATATTTTGTTACGTAACAATGAAAACCATTTGTTTCGTCCTAAACACTTTAAATTTTATAATAACTTTAAAATAATTTTTCCACGAATCACACTTGTTTATACTTCGTGTAGTAAATAAACCCACCGTGACATATAATCGCCAATACACATACTTTGCCCAAATTTTTTATCTTCTCCGTTCAGTTACACGTACGCGTAGCCTATCGAGCCCCTCCTAACCTACTTACCCCCGACCCTAATTCAATTCCCGGAGAAAATCCATCACAACTTTGACTCAAATCGCCCCAACTTCCCGGCACACTTTCACCGCAGAATGTCGACAAATCCTTGTTTGACCTTGTTAACAAGTTTGGCCCCGCAAAGAACATTACATATTCAGGAACAGTATTTCTGGTGTGTCAATCAACACGACGCCCGGAACCAACCAATGAGGTGAGGCTGTGCATTGTTCTTGCCTGCATTGGATTTGTAAACACCAAACACCATTGTTCGGAGCTGCATTGGCCAAAATTCAACCGCATAATGTTTGCTGTTTGTATTCACCGGGCAGGTGAATTAAGGCACTAATCATTAAGGCACGCTTCAATTAAATATATCTACTTCCACTTATTGCCGAATTTAATTGGAAATTTCCATCATAATAAGACCCAGTCCCAGGAACATAAACACAGTGTGTTTAGAAGAAGGGTTTCAAGAAACCAGGGCGTGATACCAAACATCAGGTACAAAAAGCTCAGGTACAAAAACGTTTCGTTTTCTGTCTGGTCGCCATTTTGTTTTTTTATAAGAAACAATTTATATCTTGAGATACTTTTCAAGGTAGCTTCATGACACTTGGCACACATATACGTATACGTTGATACAGATCAACGACTGTTTAAAAAAAGTACCTAAATTCTCTCTTGCAAATTTTTAAAATGGCGTCTATTAAAATTTTTTAATTGTGAATAACTTTTTAATCTTATATTTTATGAAAACTACTTCAATTAGGTAAAATATTGCCCATTTAATTATGAACAAAATGAAGCTTTGTTTTTTAAAATCCGATAAAAAATAACGAAGCTATGACAAAATTTGTGTAAGCGCCATTACTGCCTTTCATAGACTGAAATTTCAGCCCGACGCCATTTCCTCCTGTGGAAAATGGGAACATGGCAGATCGTAAAGTTTATTACAATTTTAAGAAAGTAACACCTTTTTATTAATGACATCCAGAAATTATACCACAATAATTTTAAAAATTTGAAAATATTACGGTAAAAAACACTAAAACAATAATTACAGGAATCATGAAAATACTTGAAAAAACAGCTTGAAAAATCAGAAATTTATTTATTCTTAGATTTTGTTTTTTCTGATCGCGCGCGCGCGCGCGCGTGAGTGTGTGTGTTAGCACCACGTTCATGTTCGCAATTTTGATCCGATATCATTCAAACTTGGCACAAACAAATATCCTACCTTGGACACGTTCGTTACCGGAAACAATCTTTCAACAGTTTCAAAATGGCGGCCATTTAAAATCTGTAGAAAATATTTTGAAAGTCAGATTTCATTGATATATTCTATGTTAAAAACTGCATAAAAACGCATTTTGAATTTTCAAAATCCGTTGAAATTAATTAATATTTCAGCAGCGGTGTGGTTTCATTTTCATATTTACGTGTTGGAAGCGAATTCCAAAAAAAATTAAATAGTATCGTAATCAACGTTAAAATCTGCAGAAAACAGCACTTTAAATAACATTTAAATATAAAAATAATTGTGAATGTTCCGTATTTTCAACAAAATTTGAAATAAATGTATGCTAATTTTAACAATGGTTGTAATTTCAAATACGATTTTTTTTAAATGTAGGATAAATTAACGTGATTCCTTAAGGTTTCGAATTGTTGACGTTTTAAACTTTTGAATGGATTTGGCTGGGTCCCGAACTTGTCCAAGTTATTAACTAATCAAAATTTTTGATTAAAATTTACGCGCGTTAGTGTGTGTGTGTGTGTGTGTGTGTGTGTGTGTGTGTGTGTGTGTGTGTGTGTGTGTGTGTGTGTGTGTGTGTGTGTGTTAAAAATGTCTACAGCATACGAGTGTCTCATATACTTCTTAAATTTTTCCAGTTATTGACGGATACAAGCACATTTAGGAAATCACCCTCGACAGGCTCAGTTCAGTTTTCGATTTTAAAAATCATAATTTGCATCTATTTTAAATTTGTGATTACACTAATTTCTATAATTTTTTACAAACTTTTCTTATTATTATTGTGGGCGTTACTTGTTCCTTTTAAAAAACGTGTTTTTATTTTGTAGTTTTTAGTTATGGATACCCATTAATGTTTATCATTTAATAATAGATCAATTTTAAATCCGCGATCAATACCAAGGTATACAGGTATCTTTTAACGAAAGATAAAGCGATAAAACACAGAAAAATCGATACAAATTTGAATACAATCGCGGTTTAACTTACATAATATTAACGTATTGTTGTTATTCTAACTCTATTTCATGCGAGTGTTATTCTAATAAACAGAATTTTAATATTTCTTTCAGTAAAGGTTTTTTGTAAATAATAGTAATAAAAGTAAGAACAAATAGAAATATTAATTTGTAATAGCACTAAGTTAAATTAATTGTATAAATGTTATTAATTTAACTAATAACCCAATAATAAATAATATTTAACTTTAAAATAAGTTTACTACAGAACAGAAAGAATGCTGTTGGCTACTGAGATGGACTTTTGGAGAAGAGCGGCAGGAAGATCAAGAAAAGAGAGAGTGAGAAATTAAAGTATACGGAGGATAATGGACGTAAGGCATACAATTGTAGAAGATATAAGAACAAAACAACTGGTTTGGTACGGGCATGTACAAAGAATGCCGGATGAGCGAATTTCCAAAAAAATCATGCAATGGCGAACACCTGGAAGAAGAAAACGAGGAAGGCCGAGACTGAGCTGGAGAGAGGGAGTAGAAAAGGAAATTAAAAAAAGGGATCTACCAGAAGACCTGTGGTGGGACCGCGATCGGTGGAGGTTGGAGATCGGAAGACGGCGTAGAACGTTGTAGACCGAATTATAGAAATAACTTTACTATTGATTCTATTTTTTATCTTCCTTCAAGGTTCGAAACAGCAAAAGGCACAAATCCTATTCCAATAATTGGATCAGACGTGACTAGTGTTATGATTATGTATGCTAATGTAATGCAATAAGCGAAACGAATAAAATATGTCCACCCTAGGCTGTTGTAGTGCCGAGAAACTTATAGAAGGAGGGCAACTTGTCCTCAGCCTTGTCTGATAATTTACAACCATGAGGCTGCCAGGGTGTACTAAATTATTGGCTGTTATTCTCTTGGAAATGTAACTCGGTTATTCCAATTATTAAATGTAAATGTCCAAATGCACTACTTATAAAGCATATCAATTCAATCTTATCTTGATTTAGAACTCTGTTTCCTGAACCTTAAGGTTTTTTGAAAATTTTAGGTGGTCATGGTGGCTAACACATCTCAAATCTGCAGCGTATCTGAACTGAAAAAACGTCAAAGTCGTAGGTTCGACATTACTGTTGCAATCCGTACACTTTCCGTTAATACCGATACAACGTTCTCATTAGTATAACTAAATATTGAATATTTATTTATATATTTAAAAATCTGATACAATTTGAAATAATTCTATGAGGGCTAGTATTCCAAGTACGTAGAAAAATGTGAGGATATGGAGAAAGAGATCCTCGTATTTATATGTTTTAATTGTTTTCTGAGACAAATGTTGGTTCAATTCGATTCAGGCTTGGGAAAATAATGGATATTGTTAATCTTTTGAATATATTAGCTTATCCGGTGGAATTGTTTTTTTCGTGTGAAGTGTCAGCAAATTTTAACGTTGATTACAACGGATAAAACGTATTTCTATTTCCATGAACGTCATTTAACATGGATATAAAAGGATTTAGCTGAATTATGAACTTCCTATATATATTAACAAAATCTATTATTTTTCCAAGTTGGTCTTTACGAATTCAATGTGTTTGATTTTATTTATTGTTCATCATGTGGAATTATATATATATATATATATATATATATATATATATATATATATATATAATTATATATATATTATTCCACATGATGAACAATAAATAAAATCAAACACATTGAATTCATTGAATTATGAACACACACACACACACACACACACACACACACACACACACACACACACACACACACACACACACACACACACACACACACACACACACACACACACACACACACACACACACACACACACACACACACACACACACACACACACACACACACATATATATATATATATATATATATATATATATATATATATATATATATATATATATATATATGTGTATATAAATTCGTCTTAAAAATAACGGTAACAAAATTACAATTTTTTTTTAAATATTGAAAATAAATTAACGTTTCTGTGTGTTAACTATAGGCTATTTATGGTTACATTTAGTTTCCACAATATTTTGAAACCCAGACTTTTATAACATTAGTGTTTGAAAACTGTTTAATATTAAATATTCTTCAGCTATATTTCCCCTCGTGCCATAACATACTTCTCATTAATGTTGTACAGTTAAGTAGGCTACTGTCATCTCACTTCAAGGCTTACAAAGTCGCGTGCCCCGTGTAAACATATTTAGCGCTAAGGAACAGCTGTTGATGGCCTTCGTAACAATAATTTTGGTTCTCCATATAAGAAAGCGCCCGGGGTTATACGTGACCCCTAACTGCTGCGGTTGTCAATCACACAAAACAACGGTCGGCAATAATTTGAGATAATTTGAAAATTCCTGTCAGCTCGGCCACATAATTACGCCGCTTATTACGTTCACGACTGAGGCGCGCTCCTTCAAGGTCGTTCAAAAACAAATCTTCATTAGTTATCCTGCAGTAGGCCAGGCCGCCCCGTCATCCGTTCTGGACTAACACTTTAACAGGTTTCACTGTTTACTTGTGATAAATTACATTTTGTTTCTTTTGTTATTTACGGCGTGTTTATATACACAAATCCACCGTAAAACATAATAATATAATGCTCGGGCGTCTGGCCTATAAAAGAGCAAGTTATAAAAGCTTTAACAGTTACGGAAATGGACTTTTGGAGAAGGTCAGCTGGTAGGTCAAGAAAGGAAAGAATTACAAACATTAGGATTAGAGAAATTATGGGTGTTAACCGCTTTGTAATAGAAAATATCATGGATAAAGAATTGGTAAGGTTCGGTCATGTCCAAAGGATGCCAGAGGTCAGAATACCAAAACAGATTTTAAAATGGAATCCTAAAGGAAGCAGGGTAGACCTCGTCACAATGGTGACGAGGAACTGAAATTAAGAGGACTAGAAAAAGGTCTCTGGAATGATAGGGAAGACTGGCGTTTGGGAATGGGAAGGCGTAGGACGCTATAGACCGATATGATGATAATAATATATGCACTTTTATGATGATTTATGTTTTCTGCAAGTTTGTCTGGCTGTCACCAGTTATGTCACTATTACTTTGCTTAGAATTTATACAGAAATGAATAATAATAATAATAATAATTATTATTATTATTATATTCGTCCTATAGTAAAACTAGAGCAGTTACAAACGCATGTGTTTTGAAAATGATTACAGTAATAATTGCAATATACAAATTTTAAAACATGTAATTATTTACACAATATTATAGAATCAAACTGATACTACAGACGTCAGAAGTAAAATACCTGGGAATTCATTTGGACAGACGTGTGAATTGGCAGAAATATATTTTTACTAAGCGTAAACAACTTGGTATTAAACTCAGAAATATGTACTGGCTGATTGGGCACAAATCAAAACTTTCAACAAATAATAAAATATTACTATAAGACAATACTAAAACCAATATGGACATATGGGATACAATTATGGGGTTCTGCTTGCAAATCAAATATTGCAATTTTATAACGCTTCCAACCTAAGATACTACGTTTAACCTTAACAGCTGCAAAAATAATCACACATGAAATAATCCAAAGCAACTCAATATTCCGACCGTCACAGAAGAAATTGAAACTTATAGCAATAGTTACCGACATCGAATATTAGCCCATCCAAATGTATTGACTGAAAATTTAATGATGAGATTGACAACACGAAGATTCAAGAGGAGAATGTTTAGCGACCTACCTGACAATTAACAGGTGACCTAACAGATATAACATTATGTAGCAATATTTTATTATTATTATTTATATAATACTCATTATTTGTGTGTATCAATGGGTACATGCTTTCATGTCATTATTTTAGCCATAAAATTTACTTAGTGTCCGGTAGCCAGATTGTAAATACTAATAAATAAATAATAAAAAAATATTATAGAATAGAGTAGGTAGTGACAGTCTCAGTTATTTTGGCAAAATAAATTACTGAAAAGAGGTCCAAAAAAAAAGAATTAGGTTATAAAAAATGTATTTATTGGAATATCATTATTTTTTTCGTAGGTAAATGGGCTACTGGAATAGCCGTGATTGTACGACCCATACGCAAGTCCATTACGTTGGGTCATATAATGACCTTTATTGTAACACTTTTTGAAGGGGTCGTTATTCCTTCACGGAAGGAAAAAATGAATCATATTGAAAAACAGTGTAAATCTGACACAGTTCGACTTCAGACTTGGAGCGAGAATAACGTTGAAGATGACAGATAAGATTTTGGTGAAACGCTTGAACAATGTTCATTCTGAAAACAATTGTGTTGAACGGACGTACACCGGTTTCATTATGATTATGCACGCTTGCGTGCTTGGTGTTTTCTAGTATTTGTAATTTTATTCCAATTGTATTAAAATTTGGCACAAAAATCTAGGGTTTTGTTGGGACAAGTTCTTTTCCCACAAATTTAATTAACAGTTTCGAAATAGCTTCCACCAAAAACTTAGAAAAATATAAATGTTATTTCATTTTTTTGATTAAAAATAAAAACTTTTGAAAATCCTCTTTCATCGTTGTAATTCAAGTTAAAATCTATACCTTCAAATATTATTTTAGTGTTTTAAAAGTAATTTTAAAATTTAAAAATCGAACCTATAAAAGTTTTAACTCTGATTGTAATAGTAAAATCCGGTACAAAATCATTTTGGTATTGTTATTTTTTTGAAATTCACTTTCCATGTATCGTAGAGACAAATGCGTGCAGCGGTAATATTTAATGGTTTGATTAAAAAAAATGTTAAATTAAATTTGTAAAAATCAGACTTTTTTTAAAAAAAAAGAAAGAGATCTAACTACGGGAAGTATTTAGGTTAGTTTTTTTTATTTACACTTGAACCGGAAATTGGTTGAATTTAAAATCCGCTACACTGCCGTAAATTACAAATTTCCTATTCGATCAAATTTAAACAATATATTCTGTTTTGTATTATTAGCTGCCAAAGTTTTTGACTGAGAACTCACAGTTTAAATTTAAATAAATTTGATGAAGCGGATTTTAAGAAAATGTATTATAGTTTTAACAAAAAAAAATAGGATTTAAAACTGAAACTTTACAAAAATTCAAAATTGTTTTTGACGTATCCTAAGGCGACATTTGCACGTCAAACTTCAACATTATAATTCTTTTAGATTCTAAGATTGTGAATATACGGCTAAACATGGAAATTAAAATCATTTTTCGAAGAACTGAAAGCGACTACATTGTACTACAAAATATCTAGGTGGTCGTTCCAAATATACTTTCAATATTTCGAACATAGTGTACAAATAAAGTATGCAACGAACTAAAATTGTCAGTTCCTAATGGACATTGCAAGGAACCATAATTTAACCTTTTTATTTATTAATAAAATCAAACGCCAGCAATGCAGGTTAGCTCGCGTAGACAAGTTAAATACACTGATGTCTGCACAGGGATTAGTGTATAGTGTATAGTGTATACTGTATAGTGTTGACACGACTTTGACAAGGCATTAATATTTATTAAGCAAGATATATAGTATTGTACGTAGGCTGAAGCAGCGCACGAATACATCAAGTTGTATCGGATATACGATATATTATACAGTGCGGGTTCTTCGTCAGCCATTAATCTAGTGCGCTCGGAACCAGACACGTCATTTTTTACTGCATTGCCAAATATCGAAAGCGGAATGTGTGGTTTTGGAATATGGAGATCAAATGTATCTTTAGTAGGCTAAGTGATGTTTCAATCAAACCTAAAACTGTGAAATGCACGAAAAGTAATACTTTTTGAGAAATTATTAATTTTATATTATGAATGTATGAAGTATAAAAAGGCGTTGTGATTGTGAAAAAAACAGATCTTGGGCTTTTGACAGAGCTTTACGTTTTTAGGTCAAAACAGTGGTTTTTATTTGTGCGTTTGTGTGCGTGTATGTATGTGCATGCGTGTTCGCGTGCGTATATGCACGCGCGCGCGCGCGCGTGTGTGTGTGTGTGTATGCTTGTCTGTGTTTATGTTTGTATGTGTGTGTATGCTTACGTGTGTGTGTGTGTGTGTGTGTGTGTGTGTGTGTGTGTGTGTGTGTGTGTGTGTGTGTGTGTGTGTGTGTGTGTATGTATGTATGTATGTATGTATGTATGTATGTGTGTATGTGTGTGTGTGTGTGTGTGTGTGTGTGTGTGTGTGTGTGTGTGTGTGTGTGTGTGTGTGTGTGTGTGTGTGTGTGTGTGTGTGTGTGTGTGTGTGTGTGTGTGTGTTAGTTTGAGAAAGAGAGAAAGATATATAATTGAAAATTTTTATTTAAAAAATTGTTTTTATTTGAGACGAAGCTAGATCCCATTTCCATTTAAACGTAAGGAAGTAAAACTGTATTTTTTCAAAATTGTATCTAAAATGTATCTAAATGTAAAATTTTAGTGCCCAAAAAATCGTGTTCTATCATTTCAAATTAATTTAATTTTTGCTTTACAACATTTTTGATTGAGTAACGTCAGAAATGTTAATTTTTAAAAATTATTTTCAGTGATGTCTTTAGTAGCAATTATTTTAATACAAAGAACTCGATTGTAAGCAAATCGAAAGGAGTAAGATAGTGATAGGTAAGGAGTGACACATAAGTGATATGAGATATTCAAAATTTGACGGTGAAGATTAAAGGAAGATTAGGTGACAATCAAATAGAATAGATTTGGTTTTGCAATAAATATTAAATTTAGATTAAAAAAAAGCGTCTGTGCTAATAACTGAAATATCTGTTTTCTGTGTTGATTTATGCGACGGACACTTGGACGTTGAAAAGATAATCTATTTCAGATTGAGTTGTGGTTCTAAAGAGTTGGCGAATCTGAAATGATACAAATTAGACACTGTAGGAGGGAATTGGAAAGATTTATGAGGTCATGGAAACTACAAAAAAACTTCAGTACTTGAAATATATTACAATAGGAGAAATGTATCATTCGCTGTCATTATTCATGGTGTAGAAGGCTTAAAAATGTTTTAGGAAATTTGTGAAGATTGTGCCATTGTGGCTCTTTCAATTGGTCTAGAGGGGCAGCTTCAAAAATTCGTTTTGCTTGATCTTGCCAAAAAAAAAGGAGAAAGATCGATAAAGCATATTAACACAAATAAACTATTAATTCAAAAAACTGTAGACCTTGCAGTAGAACTATTAATTGCAGTCTTAATTAATACACTGAGCGTTCGTAAGTTCTTCTATGTTGCTAGTGGATCAAATTTATTGGAACTTTTATACTCTTTTTACATGAAGTGGTCAAATTTGTGACATGTCTTGCCGATAGCCAATATTACAGGATGTAACCAGCAACTACACTCTCAACGTTGAATCGGAACTCGCCATCTTGAAACGGAAGTAGATGGGAAGCAGTCTTACACATGCGTTTTTCGGGCTTTATACGAGGTACCTTATTACAAAATTGTAAGAAAAAGTCGGCCAATGTCTTTGATTAAAATTGCGTACACTCGTCATTGTTAAATCAGAGGTCGCCATCTTGAAACGGAAGTAAATTGTAAAACGTGTTAACACATAAGTCACTAGGGCTTTTTATAAGATAATTGTTGTACCAAATTTCAAAACAATCGGTTAATGCGTTTGGCTAAAACTGCGTAAACTCTTCACTGTAAATCAGAGGTCGCCATATTGAAATGGAAGAAAATTGGAAAAAGTCTTACACATGCATCGTTCGGACTGTTCAAGATACATTTGTACTAAATTTAAAAAGAAAATCATCTATTATTTTTGATTAAAATTGCATACCCTCGCCGATTAAGTCGTTTATTGAAGGCTACATTCAAACGGAAAGAAATAGTATATATATATATATATATATATATATATATATATATATATATATATATATATATATATATATATATATATATATACTATGTATGTCATTTAGGTTTTAAACAAGGTAATACCTTATCAAATTTGATAACAGCCGGGCAATGCATTTGGCTAAATCTGCGCACACTTTTTGTAAATCAAAGGCCGCCATCTTAAAATGGAAGAGAATGGGAAAAACCGTATACATACGTCGTTTGGTTTTTATACAAGGTATCGCCATACCAAATTTCAAAATAATCGATCAAAAATAATCGTTAATAACTGCGTAACAAACGAACACACAAACCAAATGGTCGAGCTTAAACAGAGGCTTTGCTTCGATTGATCAATAAATAAACATAAATTAACCAACGGAAACAATCAAATTTTAACTTCAATTTTTTTCGAATACCTAGCATGTATTTCAAACTTGAAATAATGTAATTACAATAAACAACTTTTCATATTTCTGTACAATACATAACGACTTTCTCATTTTCCTTGAAAATTACACGGTTAACATAGCTTAAAATATTTTAAATTGCAATTTTAATAACAAGTTTTAGCCAGCAAAAACATGGAATTATAAAAGAAATATTATACTTTATATTAAATATAAATATTATTTTATGTTTTTTTAATGCAAAAAGTAAAGAACAGCATTTACTTAAGAAGAAATTAAAATTTACCTTTAAGAAGAAATTAAAGCCAACTAAATTTTGTTTTTAGAAATAAAATCTGTAAAATTATTACCAAAAAATGTACCGAATATTGGATCTTTTTTATTTAAATTTACATTATCAAGGCCTTGATCGATTTCCTTTTTTCTATTGCAGAACACAAATTTTAAACTAAATGACTTTAAACCCCAAAAATATTTGACAGGCGGATATAAAAATGAGTTTCGAGTGTATTTCTGTATACACCTACAAAGGCGACCTTGACCGGTTAGCAACTTGCTTAGCTCTCATAAGTGCCAACCAGTTCTACACCGCTACTATAATCAGTGAGAGGTCAGGTCATGCCTCAAGATACGTTAGAATACACTACATAACTGAGAAGTGTTTTTAGCACATTTTCATTAAACAATGAGATATTTGAGCTTCCATCAAATCAATGAAACTGCGTTACTTCAGGATTACTTTAAATTTAACTTTACTTATATCTATAATTAACATATTATCATTACTTTTGGTAATATTTTTACTACAACCATTATTTTCAATAGCAATATTTCATTATCGTTGTTTTGGAAGAGTCGAATAATAAAAATGGGAGATTTTATATCGAGGGGATCATAACCTTTTTTTGAAATCACTTTGGCGTGTCATTTTCCCAATAAATAGGAATAATTAGGCAGACTTTTCACACACACACACACACACACACACACACACACACACACACGTGCGCGCATTCACGCACGCACATGCGCGCGCACACACACACACACGCACGCACGCAACGTGCACATAAAAACCTAGGAATAACAAATTTCAATTCCACCAAAATTCCAATAGACCTATGGATTTTTTTTAAATTTTAACAAATTTTACTTTATTAAAAATGAAAAAATGGATCGACAACAAGGAATATTAGATTAAATTCATATTTGTTTTGTGTAGTTAAAAATAAGAAATTGGGAATAAAATAATTGCGGATTGATTTTATAAAAAATCAAATAATGTCGTCGGTCAATTAAATTTTCTTCTTTTAAAATATTTGCATAATTTAAATTGATATTATTCCAAATTTGCCACTATCTCTATATTTCATGAGTTTTGATCATAGTTGAGTAAATCTGTTGTGCCGACTTTGAGA
This sequence comes from Callitettix versicolor, assembly GCA_022606455.1. Taxonomy (NCBI): domain Eukaryota; kingdom Metazoa; phylum Arthropoda; class Insecta; order Hemiptera; family Cercopidae; genus Callitettix; species Callitettix versicolor. Next base: position 26,572,861 of record CM040188.1, read on the forward strand.
ATTATTCTAAACCGGTTTTTTGTCGCTAGCTGTCTGAGCACATATTTATAGAGATTGCGATCCACTCATTTTGAACAATGTGCTCTCTCTCTCCCTTCCTCCTCTCTCTCTCTCTCTCTCTCTCTCTCTCTCTCTCTCTCTCTCTCTCTCTCTCTCTCTCTCTCTCTCTCTCTCTCTCTCCTTCCTTTTCTACAATACAAAATGTACATCAAAATGTAAAATAACAAACCGTATATAACATTCATTATAATTTTAGCTCTGATTGTACCAGTATGATGCAAGTGGACGGGGCTTGCTATTGCTAATGACTGTACTGGTTTTTTAAGTACATAGATTCGCACATAGGATGCAATACAATACCGCCATAAATATAGATTTAACTTGAACCCATACACAGAGTCGGTGTTGTAGGTGGCGCCGCGTGACAAATTGTATAATAAATTTGGCAACATTGTAAATATGCTTACAATAGCCAATAGGAGTTGTGCAATATTTATATGTGCTCCACGGTATGCAGTAAGTTTAAAAATAAAATTCTTAGTGTTATTTGTCCCCGTTATGTTGGCGGAAAGGTAGTGGTTGTAGTGTCTCTTTGTAAGAAAGCATATTTTATTAGAAAAACGTTGTTTAAATGTTTTAGCATCCCAGAAACCATATAGGAAGAAAATATTTCTGAAGACTATCCTTGTACAAAATTCTGTAAGGTTAAATTCAAAAAGTTTAATTTTAAATACTGTTAAATCGTAAAAAGATGGATGAATGCTTATTTTATGGTCCTTCATCATGAATTTGAAGAGAAATAACATTAACTTAACTCTTAAACCTTTATGGAGACCTATTAAAGACGAAGTTTTTCATAAGAAATTTATGGGATTGATTAGCTGTGTATAAGTAAGTATTTTGAATAACGTCTGTTTTACAGTTATTTTATTGTATTTGTTTAGTTACATATTTTTTTTTGATAGTGTTTGTAAGCATTTGTTTCAACACGAGTTCAAAACATTTAAGAGAACTTGCAGTGTGAGAAGATCCAGGATTTTAAGTTTATAAATAAAACCACTAAATAATTATAAACATAATCATGCTTTTACTACTCCTAATATAATTACTTCAAACTTCATGTTGAGTTGAAGTTTATGTTAAAGCCTATTTAATTTGTTGGAAAATAAATTTCTCTTGCAAAATTAAGATATGGTTTACCATAAAGTTTTCTCACAAAATACTTCCTCCAAAATCGGTCCAGAAGCTATCGTGAAAATATTAAACAAAAATTGACTGATTTTTTCAATATCGCCTCATAAGATTTTGCTAAAATTTTAGTTATACAATGAAGAATTTTTACCTTAACTAGTGTACAATACTAAAACAATATTAATGGAATTATTCAGGACATAATGACGCATAGATTTTTATGGTAGTTATTAAATTAGAGAAAATCTGAGAAAAATGTATTGCAACAGTAAAATTTCTGTAGCAGCGTAGGAGAGAACGTTAGGTTTCGCCGCTATATATATATAGAGAGAGAGAGAGAGAGAGAGAGAGAGAGCAACAAAAAGTGTATAAAATGTGTTTTTATTTGTAAAGCGTTTAATTTAAAAGTTTATTGAAATAAAACTATATGTCGTACAGTCTTAAAAAAACAATATTTATTAAATAATACTTTACAAATAAAATACTGTAATTTTCAGATAGAGGGAATTTATTAACATTTTTTTGGATAACAACATTTAAAATTACTTTCGTTTTGCAGGATATTCCTAGTTAAAAATAAAACGTTATTTATGTATTGTAATATGTTTAATTACACACTAAAACAAAGAAACACACACCAACACTATTCATTTCAAAGCACATCTGATAAAATTCAAAAGAAGCCAAAATAACACAATTTAGGAACATAGTCTAGAGTAAGTGACATAATGAAAATTACCGATTAAACATTTTTAAGATAGAGTAACATCTTTGTTAAGTGACTTAAGTAAAGGTATACAAATTCGGATATTAAAAAAAATAAAACACACACACACACACACACACACACACATACACTGCTTCAGGGAACATCTCAAGGCAGTTAGTGAAAAGGTGACGAACGTGGCAGGAGCCCTTTGCACTCATGCCGAATCTGGGAGGTCCAAGACAGACAGGCACGCCGCCTACTCCTGGCTGGGGTAGTAAGCTCAGTGCTCCTTTACGGAGCGCCGATTTGGAGTCAGGCTATGACGGTCGCGAGCTATGCGTGCAAGGTTAATGCGGTGCACCGCCGTAAGTTGCTGCGTGTCGTGAGTGGTTACCGAACAGTTTCCTACGACGCTGCATGCGTAGTGGCGGGCGAACCACCAATGGAGCTGTTTGCTGATGAAAGAGCGAGGATGTACTAGCGCAAGCGAAGTGCTGAGCCTCGGTATAGTCATACAATGGCAATTACAGAGGAGCGAAATCGGACCCTGGAGACATGACAGCGACAGTGGGACGAATCAACAAATGGACGATGGACTTACAAACTCATAGGTAACATCCAGGATTGGTGCAACTGGGATCATGGGGAGGTGGATTTCTATCTCACACAGATTCTCACTGTGCACGGTTGCTTCCGAGCTTACTTGTTCTGTTTCAGACTGGAAACAGACTTGGCTTGTCTCCTCTGTCTTCCAGCAGTGGAGGAAGATGCGGAGCATTTGTTTTTCGGGTGTCGGAGATTAGACGAGGAAAGGATGAAGCTGCAAACATATCTGCGAGGCAGCATTGCACCGGAAAGTCTCGTTGCGACATTGATGGCTTCAGAGGCCAACTGGAAGGCCATTGCGGGATTAGCTGCAGTGGTTGAAGAGGTTGAGGGTTGGAGATCGAGAAAGGAGAGCCAACGCTTAGAAGAGTAGGCGGTCAGCCAGTCCACCTTTCCACGAAGTAATGCCTGGCGGCGGTTCCGTGGGCGGAAGCTTAGAGAAGAGGAATGCTTTTGGTTTTTTTTAGTGGGTAACAATATATCTTACCTTGAGTTTGAGCTTGAGTTTTAACTTAATTTTAATTCCACACTCTGGAGTAGTGACGGTACCCTACCTCAGGAAGTCTAAAAGATTTTTCCACCTTTTTTTCATCGAAACACACACACACACACACACATAAATAAATAAATAAATATATATATATATATACCCCGCACCCTCAGGCTAGGATTTAAACGTCCCTCGCGGTACCCTATTCTAACACACACTTACACTTACGACTTGTGTGTGTGTGTGTGTGTGTGTGTGTGTACAAACGCGGCTACTGTATCTGTTCAATGTTTTGTCATCATAGTACGTACTACGATGGCATTTTAATTAAATAGATAATAAGCAACTTACTGAGCTCTCAAGGTCACTAAATAATGTTATTTATAGGAGAAACAAAAATTGACTGTACGTGTAATTAGAATCGATTTTCAGAATGTTGAATTAAAAGCACCTGTCTTCACAGCCTGTTGCGCCTTGGAAACTGCGTCTCAATACTCTAAGCATTTCCTTTGACATAACACAGTCCCAGTACTCATTAGTCTAGCTGTTATAAAGTATGGAAGTTAAAAGTAAATAAATGGAATAATTCGTAATTTTATACAACAATAGAACATTGCGCATACAGCTGCACAACTGTATCTTGCATCAAATACTTAGAAATATTATTTCTGTTTCTACGATAGCTAGATTTTCTTTTGTTTATTGGCATTTTACGTTTAGTTTAAAATACTTTATTCTGACATTATTAATGAATTATTTTGATGCAACGATTTCGACTTTGAAAAAATTACTAATTTTCGTTTTTTCAAAATCATCAAAACCGATTTTCACAAGGAAACAACAATAACTGACAAAGTTTGGCCAATGTTTGTGCACTATTTACTGTGTTATACCGAGTAGTTTATTATTACACAGAACATAAAAAATTTAAACAAGATATAAATACAACTAGTATAATTTGTTGTGGCATTAAAGTTAATTGGACCATTAATTTGGGACCTGCTGTTAACAAACAGCAAACAGTGGCAAATTGGACAAACAGTTTGTAGTGCCTACTTGTGTAAAAGTTACAAACTATTGATTTGCAAACTAGAGGCAAGTTGACAACAAACGCTAATAATATGATTTCCCAATTGTCTGTGCATATTATGTCTTTGTGCATCACTTGAATGTCGGAGCGTCTAATTTTGCATATAAATAAGTATTTTAAATTTCCGAATTTGGTTCAAGAATATTAAAAGAACCCAATTTCAATCAGGATTTATTATTTTAAGTTAAATAATTAGGATTAATACCCATTTTCAACGTTAGTGAGTCCGAGCTGTAACGACATACGAGTTGCACGTAGTGTTTGGCCAAACCAAATTTCATCGTTGTGCATTTTAATAAAAATCGTGTAATTGTGTTTAGTGTTTGTGATCTGTGTTTTCAATGTTTTGTTAACTTTGTGACTACCTCAGAGGTATTTGACATTTTGTATTACGGCCTGAAGATGAAAGATGAAGTCTTGTAACCGTGATAGCCTTTGTGAGGCGAGTAAGAACACCACTACACGGAAGAAAATCTTATCTTAATCATATTATATATATTTCTGAAAGTTTGGGTGTTTGTTATTCAATCCTGCTACTGGATCGATTAACTACTGGACCGATTAAGATAAAATTTGGTGTGAGCATGGTTTAGGTGCCTGGGATGAACACAGACCTATGCCCGTTTTTAAAATACGCCATTATACTACTTACTCAGTCCAACTTAATTATTTAGTATTTACCTGCAGGGGATTTAGACGTCCCTCGCGGTACCCGAGTCTAACACACACTTACACTTACAACACTACACTTACGACTTTAACACTTTACACACACACTTATATTTAGGGAGGCGATAATAGCCTCAATGTGCTTTTCGCCTTAAAATAACACACACACCTATTTAGTATTTAGTTTTGTGACGTGTTAAATGTACAACAGTGACTTTTGTACGTTTATTACATATAAGTAATAAAGGTACTATATGTACTTATAGGTGTGTGTGTGTGTGTGTGTGTGTGTGTGTGTGTGTGTGTGTGTGTGTGTGTGTGTGTGTGTGTGTGTGTATGTGTGTGTGTGTGTGTGTGTGTGTGTGTGTGTGTGTGTGTGTGTGTGTGTGTGTGTGTGTGTGTGTGTGTGTGTGTGTGTGTGTGTGTGTGTGTGTGTGTGTGTGTGTGTGTGTGTGTGTGTGTGTGTGTGTGTGTGTGTGTGTGTGTGTGTGTGTGTGTGTGTGTGTCTGTGTGTATGTGTGTATATGTAAGTGTGTGTGTGTGTGTATATGTATGTGTGTGTGTATGTGTGTGTCTGTGTGTGTATGTGTATGTGTATGTGTGTGTATGTGTGTGTGTGGGTATGTAGTATATATAGGTACTACATACCCAGTCCAACTTAATTATTTAGTTTTTTTTGTGACGTGTTAACTTTACAACATTGACGTCTGATATGTTTATTATATATTGGTAGGTGTGACCAATAAATGTATAAATTTAATAAATGTTTAAATTATTTTAAAAGCCATCATACTACTTACCCAGTTCAACTTAATTATTTAGTATTTAGTTTTGTGACGTGTTAACTTTACAACATTGACGTCTGATATGTTTATTATATATTGGTAGATTTGAATAATAAATTTTTGTATTATTTTAAACGCCATATTACTACTTACCCAGTCCAACTGAAATGTTTAGTATTTAGATTTGTGACTTGTATTAACTTTACAACATTGACGTCTGATATGTTTATTATATATTGGTAGGTGTGACCAATAAATGTATAAATTTAATAAACGTTTAAATTAATTTAAAATCCATCATACTACTTACCCAGTTCAACTTAATTATTTAGTATTTAGTTTTGTGACTTGTGTTAACTGTACAAAAGTGACGTTTTATACGTTTATTACGTATTGGTAGGTGTGAATAATAAATGTTTAAATTATTTTAAACGCCATCATACGATTTACTCAGTCCATTGGTTATAATCCTTATTATTTAAATATGTGGTCCGTTGACTATATTGCAATAATTAAATTAAATACTACAATTTAAGATGAAAATGTAGGCAATGATAACGTTGAGGTTGTGAAATACGATTTACGATAAATCGTAAAATAAAATTTAGGATTTACGTGTGTAAGGTGAAAACTGATTTTACCGGTTATAGAAATTCTTAAATAACTACCAAAATGTTCCTTTACTTAATGTTTTGTTACAGTAAGTGTTTGAAATTTCGCTTCCATTAACGAGTTGCGCACCACTGCCATATTTTTTCCAAACTCTACCAAGCCTACAGTTAGTCTTGTCCTAACCAGTTCCTTTATTAACCATTGCCCTGGTTCATTAGTCGAGGTACACTCCTTTTCTTTTAATTAACGTGAATTATGTTTTAGCGCTGGTTGTGTTGGATTTTGCGCGGCGCGTGACCGAGAAACATGTTTATATATATATATATATATATATATATATATATATATATATTATTATCTGCGTATAGACCCTGTTGGATCACGCAAAGCACTCCGACTCATGCCTTGCTCCTTCTAATCCTCCACACCTCCCTCATCCTGTCCCCATGGATCCTCTTCCGCTTCTCCGTCCATTTTACCTTCTATGAGACCTTCCAACCGAGCATCTTTCTTCTGTATGCGTTCCTGTCTTCGACGTCTGTTGAGTCTATTTCTGCGTCATGTAGGTCTATTCTGACTTGTGCGATCCACGACGTTGTTGATTTGACTCCTTGTATATACTTAAGGATTCTGTTGGCGAGTCTCGTTGTTGGGAGTCTACTGATGTGTCCATAGAACCGAAGCCTCCTTCTTCTGATATCTGCTGCCAGGTTCGATATCTTCTCTGTGGTCTTCCGGGAGTGCAACCTGTATCCATCATCTGTTAATCTCGGACCAAGGATCTTCCTCAAGATTTTGCGTTCTTCCTTCAAAATATCCTCCATGGTAGCTTTCGTGTGGAGTGCTAGCGTCTCGCTTGCATATAATACCTCCGGTTTTAGGACTGTGTTGTAGTGTCTGATTTTTGTTTGCGTCGACATACATCTCTTATTGTAGATATCACGCGTTATACCAAGAGCCATCTTGATTATCAGTAGCCGAACTCTTTGCACAGCCTTCTCGCCACCTGTGGGTTCAAAATTTCTCCCAGATATTTGAAGTGCTTGACTCTGTTTATCTTACCATACTTTGTGTTTAGTTTTTGAATATTTAATTTTGAACAGAAGAATTCGGTTTTTTTAAACGAGATCTGTAGACCGACCCTCTCTGCACATTCCTTTAGAAATTTATCTGTTTAATCGCTGTTGTTTCATTACCTGTGAGTATGGCTAGGTCATCTGCAAAAGCTAGGCCCGCGATTTCTGTGTTGTCCTTCTATATATTGTCCTATATATACATATATATATATATATATATATATATATATATTATAATATAATACTGTAGTACATTTTGCGTGTCGCAAGTCTAATATTAAATTAATTATAATTAAAAATTTCCTATATTTCAGCCCGGCCTTGAACCGGAAACCTTGCGCGTGACAGCCACACGTCATAACCACCACACTACAGAAACGACGAAGAAGTTTGACTGATGTAAATATGTCAAATGAATCGTTAATTTAATTTGATCAGTTATATTGTATTAATTCGTAACAATCAGCTGATTTCATTGCACAGCTGGTAGGTTATAATAGGTTTTAGGTTATGTTATTAAGAACTATGTCAATTTGTCATGTTTTCAAAAAAATATGTGAAAAAAAAGAAATTTGGTTTTTTGTAACAGGAAACTTGCACACACTGTGACTTACACAAGTGCTGTCCATTCTTAATAGGACAATTTATTTTTTAGTGAATTTACAAACGAAAATAAGTCATTCCGTTTGCATAACGATAGAAACTAGACCAAAAACCAAATAAATTTGCGCCAATTCATAACTAGTACACATAGCCGCCTCGGTGGCCTAGTTGATAGCGTACTGGACTTTCACCCCGAGGACTCGGGTTCGATTCCCGGCTAGGGCTTGGCATTTTCATACGCTATAAATCATCCCATCGTCTGCATTAGCCCAAATGTGCACAATAGTCGGACGTTAAACACAAAAAAAAAAAAAAAAAAAAAAGAACACATTAGGATTGTAATTGTCGCAACATTTTTCAGATAAGGTTAAAGTGTGACACAAAAATATATTTTGATCGTTAGCTGGTAAAATAATTTAAGCTATTTAAAATGTATAATAATTTGTATTTTACAACTTTATAAAAACTACATTTCACCACAGTAGTAACCGTTAAAATTTGCATGAATTAAAATTTTAGGATTGCAAATTACGTAAACCTAAAACCTGTAAAAGAAATGAACCTAACAAAAATAAATTAAAAAACAATAAGTGCTCTTTTATTTTGCTTTAATGCTAATTGATTTAAAAATTTTAAATAAATTTTACGTAAAAACTAAAGCACTTCACGACGTTCAGGTTTTATTTCCGTATTTTTATTTTAAAATTAAAAATAAGTATTACTCAATTTTACTAATATTTTAAACTTTAATTTAAACTTTAAAGTTTAATACTTTAAACTTGCTTTAATTATATCAGCTAGATGAGTGGTTGCCACTATTATATCTGCAGTTCTAACCCGTGGCATTAATGACAAGATTATACGGAACTATTGCATCGGTTTTATTCGGCTGAAGTTCTGATAGTGTAAATTTATGTCAGAGATGAAAAGAAGATTTGTTTTTTTATTATGCTCTTTTCAATTAAATACATTTTTTAATAAGAATAGGCTTATTGTAGCAAGAATGCAGATATTCGGACGGTTTTAATATTAATCTGCATGTGTGCATAACGGTTATAAAACGTAAGTATCTGCGTGTCAAGAGAGAATGAATAATATGTCTCCACTAGTAGCAGAGCTTAAGAGTAAATAAGCCATTTTATAATTACAGGATCATTTTTCCTGCCTATGAAGAATGTGACGTAAACATGGGTAGATAATATGCAATAGCTTGTTCGGTTTAGCTTTTGTTCAATTTTGTCTTTATTTTTCTAATAGATTATACTATTGTAATTAAGATAATTTGTTACCGTTGTAAATTTAAATTTTTGACTCGACGCTGGAGATTTTAAGCATACTACTTTACTTAAGTTTATTTTTTTCCTTTCCGAAAAAAGCAATATTTGTTTACATATCTCTATCTATCTATCTATCATCTATTTATCCATCTATCTCTTATCCAAACGTATTTTGCTGTATAGTAATTTTTCAAAGTTTTTTGAATAAAACAATTTTTTACCAAGTTTGATTAAAATTCATTTAGAAATTCTTACGATAAAGGGAAAACACACACCCACCCACACACACACACACACACACACACACACACACACACACACACACACACACACACACACACACACACACACACACACACACACACACACACACACACACACACACACACACACACACACACACACACACACACACACACACACACACACACACACATACACATGCATCCAGGATTGGTACACCAGGGATCATGGATTTTTATCTCACACAGATTCTCACTGGGCACGGTTGTTTCCGAGCTTACTTGTTCCGTATCTCTCTATCTACCTGTCTATCTACTTATCTACCTACCCATCTACCTGCCCGCTTGCCTGCCTGCCTGCCTGCCTATATATCTATCTATTTATTTTGCTATGATTGTTAAAAAAATAATCGGTACATGCTGCTTTTACACTGTCATGATGGAAGCGAATTTCAAAAATGTTCGCAATTTTACAAAATATCACAATATAAATAATTTTATGTCTTAGTGTTATTCTTTTTAAATATGGTTTACCATTAACATTTTCATTAAAATCTGCTTAAGTGAGCATTAAATTTTTTTCAAATTACATTAGCAAAACTTTAATATTTTAAAAATTTAAAATACTGATAGTGGAATCTGATTAAAAAATTAAAACATAAGAAGTAATATTTTTTAACATTTGAAATGGCCGTTAGTTGTAAACTTAAACGTATTTTGCTGTGTAATAATTTTTCAAAGTTTTTCGAATAAAACAATTTTTTTACCAAGTTTGATTAAAATTCATTTAGAAATTCTAACGATAAAGGGAAAACACACACACACAGACACACACACGTACACATACATACATACACATGCATCCAGGATTGGTACACCAGGGATCATGGGGAGGTGGATTTCTATCTCACACAGATTCTCACTGGGCACGGTTGCTTCTGAGCTTACTTGTTCCGTTTCAGGCTGGAAACAGACTCGGCTTGTCCCCTCTGTCTTCCAGCAGTGGAGGAAGATGCGGAGCGTGTGTTTTTTCGGTGTCGGAGATTCGACGAGGAAAGGATGAGGCTGCAAACATATCTGCGAGGCAGCTTTGCACTGGAAAATCTGGTTGCGACATTGATGGTTTCAGAGGCCAACTGGAGGGCCATTGCGGGATTCGCTGCAGTGGTCATGAAGAGGTTGAGAGCTGAGGATCGAGAAAGGAGAGCCAACGCTGTAGAAGAGTAGGCGGTCAGCCAGTAAGTAATGCCTGGCGGCGGTTCCGTGGGGGGGGGGTTATAGAAGAGGAATGCTTTTGGTGGTTTTTTTAGTAGGTAACAATAAATCTTAACACTTTATAGTTTTTAATTTTATAGACTTAACACTTTATAGACTTTATAGTTTGAGCTTGAGTTTGAACTTAATTTGAGTCCCACACTCTGGGGTAGTCTGTACCCTACCCCAGGTAGTCTATAAAATATTTTTTCCATTTTTTTTGGCATCGCAAAAAACCACACACATACGTAAAACATATACACACACACACACACCCACACGTACATATTACAACGTTATTTGTCACAACACCTGCAAAAAAAGCATAGGCATAACAATCGTCTGCCTGTTACAGTTAAAATATATTTTGCCCTTTTACTGTTGATTTTTGTAATTGTTATTACTTCCAATGCCAACAGTATTTATGCCATCCAGTTATGTGTTGCTATAACTTCGTTTTCACACAATTTTAAAACATGAAATTTTACAATAAGAATGAAGCGAGCAATAAGAATTGTTTCCGAGCAGTTACCTTGATTTTGATTTCTATGTCAACATAAACATTAAGACAAATAAAATTGTTATTTCGTCGACTAGTATTTCATTAAAAATTCTACAGTTTAATTACAGACATATTTGAAAAAATGAATGCTCCAAGAAACCTCCGAGATAACTTAATAAGAGTTACATTATATTGAGCTGTTTGTACATTAACCACAAATCGGCTTTATTCGCCCTCGCTTTGTTTCCCAGTAACATTAAAATGTATTAGTTAACATGAGTGAAAGTTTCGTTGTGGTAACTCCAACTCCCATAGCGCTCTGCAGGACTCTCGTGAGACGTAACCGAACCGAAGAGTAGCGTAAAAACGTTATTTCTTTCAGAATTTGTTCCAAACAACGCATTTTAGAACAACACCATGAATCATAAATTGTGTACAAGTTGTAAGAACTGCGAATTAAATCTTACCATCTTAAATGATCGCTGTTGTAATCAAGTAGCTCTTGGCATTACCTAAGTTTAGATTTTAGGAGAGCCGTTTTTAAATATTTCTATTTGCAGAAAATTGACATTGTGCCGTCAATAAACGATGCATTAAGAAAAATAAAATAAAATAAAATAAAAATAATACCGTTTATAGATTTTTACCGTGTTAATGATTTTTTTTTTAATATTTGTAATATACCTGCCTATTTTTGGAAACTGATGAACAGCTTTACCGTTTAACGAACTTCTCAAAGCTGTAACAAAAATATGTAGTGTATTAAGTTCTATTCGAATCGAACCAAATTTGAGAACGCCAATGTGCCAATGTGTGTGAGAACACACACACACACACACACACACACATATATATATATATATATATATATATATATATATATGTATATTATTAGTATTATCTGCGCATAGACCCTGTTGGATCACGCAAAGCACTCCGACTCATGTCTTGTTCCTTCTAATCCTCCACACCTCCCTCATCCTGTCCCCATGGATCCTCTTCCGCTCCTCCGTCCATTTTACCCCTGCTCTCTTTGGGATTTCATTCTCTGGGACCATCCAACCGAGCATCTTTCTCCTGTATGCGTGTCTATCTTCAACATCTGTTGAGTCTATTTATATATCTTGTTAGACAATAAAGTGACTAATATATTAACACACACACACACCCACATATATATACATATATATATATATATATATATATATCTATATATCTATATCTATCTATCTATCTATATCTATATATATATATATATATATATATATATATATATATATATATATATATATATATATATATATGTGTGTGTGTGTGTACAGGAAATCTGAATATAATTTCATATTTTCAAATTTCATTGAAAATTTCTCTAAAATAAAGCGAGAGGTCCAGAATTTATTTTTAATTCAATAACATGCGGCATTTGTAAGGGATGACTTTAACATTAGTTACGGAGGTAAAACTTAACATATTTTGAAATTTAAAAAAAAATGTAAAATATCAACAGGCCTTAGTTATATCTTTTTAAAAATAACCTTTTCTCAATTCAGGTATTCAATAAATCAGTTTTAATGCTTTGCTTGTTTTTCAATTTATTAAAATGTTTGTTTTTCGTACTGATATTGTTTATTTTTGGAAATTACTTTCAACTACATCAGCAAGAAAGGTGCGTGTTTTGACATTTTATAACTGATAATACCAAATCAACTCTATAATTAATTAATAATTATTTTTTTCTCTTATGTTTTGAACAAAATTTACGTCTTGTAGTACCGTAAAAACGGCATACAGAATATATCTGTCCAATACCACTTAATGAAATGTAAAGCTACTTAAGCCTGTCAACTTGCCCATAAAGTGGAAAAATATGCGCTGCAAATGCATTTAAGTACCTCTTACAATTAACTGTTTACTGTAACCACTGGTAAATTCTTTTGTTTCTTATCCAATTCACAACGTTTACAATAAAGAGTAAATCTGGTAATAATACGTACCGTCATTTTATTCAGGCATATCAGTTGATCAACATTTAAATTATTTTTACCTAAACAACTTATAAAAATTAAAGATTAAATTATTTGTGTGTATTTTGTCGGAAAAATTTCACTTCATTTTCCAAAAACTTGCGCTTTCCTAAATAAAGTGCACAGAATTGAAGTGGGTCTCCCCGACAAATGTTTCTTATACATTGTGATTGTTATATATGAATTTTACACGATATTTAAGTATAAAAAGTAAAACAAGGTTTAAATAATTTTAACAAATACTGATAGGAGAAACGCCTTAACATACGAGGTGTGTTCAGAAAGTAACGAGAATTTTTAAATTTCGCGGGATTGGAGAGTCCGATTGTCAAACATTTTTTTTATTATGTTGGTATAAATGTCCTTGAAGTATGATAAAACTTTCAGCTGTTTTTATTGTTGACTTTGTCTGTGACAGCCACTAAGGTTAGACGTGTTTTTATGAGCTGGCGATTTTCGTTTGTTAAAAGAAATGGATCAAAGAATTTGTATCAAATATTGCGTAAAAAATGGAATAAAGTGTAACAAAGTGTGTGAAATGTTAACAAAGGCCTATGGTGAGTCTGCTATGAGTAAAGCAAAAGTTTACGAGTGGTATAAGCGTTTCCAAGAAGGCCGTGAAGACATTGAAGATGACGAACGCCCTGGACGCTCCAGCATCAACAACCGATGAAAACGTGGAAAAAGTGAAAGAAATGGTTATGAACAATCGCCGAATTACAATTAGAGAGGTCGCTGATGATGTTGGCATATCGATTGGATCATGTAATGACATTGTTTCCAATGTTTTGTATATGAAACGCGTGGGAGCAAAATTAGTTCCAAAATTGTTGAATTTTTAACAAAAACAGCGGCGAATGGAAGTTGCTTAGGAGTCACTAAATGAAGTAAACGACGATGCAGATTTACTGAAACGTATTATAAAAGATGACGAAACATGGGTTTACGGAGATCCCACGTGTTGTATTTTAAATTTTTACTCGTGTTGTTCCCACGAGTAGCTAGGGAAATGAGATCCGATTTACGTAGCCCGCATGCGTGGCCAACACTTAGATACACTGGGAGGTCGCCACGTATCCTAGAGATCCGATTGCTACACCATTGACCATTGGGCTAGCGTCATTCACACCAACAGCACGGGTCATGTTACATTTTAGAGTTAGACAGGCTATGTAGACTACTGAATGTGAGTGGAAGACAAGTGTGCGTGTGCGCGCGCTTGTGTGTGTCTTGAGTAGATGAATGAGAGGATTATGAGCTTAAAGTATGGAGGAACTGCTAAACCAATCAGCTGCCTCTATCGGACACTTTACGGTTTACATTAGGCTAAATCATTCATTGAACAGTTAAACAAGGTTTTTTTATGTTTTTACCACGCAGAAAGGAGACCTTTGAAAGGATTCATGAAAATCTACAAAACGCCTCCACAACGCAGAAGGAAAAAGGACGACCTTACCGGAAGTGGCGAAACGCCTTCCGACTGTGAAGATGAAGAACTCAACAAACCCAACAACGTCCACCATGCCAACGAAGTACACACGAATAACGCTAGTAATAGCTATTTAACCTCGACGATATCGAACCAGCAATTCTTATTGGTAAGATACGATTGAATGTTTATCGTTCAATTACATTCAACTAGCATACGATAACGCAGTTGAAGTTAGTTTTAAAAATAATTTTATTGAAACTGTTTTATTTTCCTATCTGACACGTCTTCAACACAGATATTTTCCGCGTACTTATGTAATTAGAAGCTGTATTTAATTTTGTTTTATCAATTTAGTGATATAGTGATGAATCATAATTATGTTCCATTTGAAATTTTGTTTACTAATATTCCTAATTAGTTTTCAAAAAGTACATTTAAAAAAAAATTGCCGCCTCGGTGGCCTAGTTGATGGCATACTACGCTTTCACCCCGATGACCCGGGTTCTATTTCCGGCCAGGGCTTGGCATTTTCATACGCTATAAAATCATCCCATTGTCTGCATTAGCCCAAGTGTGCACAATAGTCGGACGTTAAACACAAAAAATAAAAAAATAAATAAAAAATAAACTCAAGTTATAACGTACACCTGTGTAACATTTCATCCCTCTGGCTTCCCGGAAGTGTAAGAAATATAGGACTTAGAAATGAGTGATTGAGTCACTCAGGACTTTAACTTTTATTCTTATCCAACGTCTTCCGATTCCCAGCTTCCATTTCCCCCCTTAATTCCACAGATCGTGATCCATTCTCCTCTCTTTCACTTCCTTATCAATTCCTTCTCTCCAACTAAGTCTCTGTCTTGCTTTCTTTTTGCGACCATCTGCTTTTCATTTTTAAATCTGTCTGGGAAGTCGATTTTCGTCCATTCTTTCCACATGACCAAGTCACCAAAGTGGTTCTGTCTTGATGTTGTCTACAATGGTGTGCTTCGCATCCATTATTTCACGGATTTTTACATGTTTTATCTTTTCCCATTTGGCTGACCATTTGGTGCGGCTCTTCGCCAATAGTCCACTTCTGTAGCTTCAAGACATTTTTGTGTTTTTTGTTTCAATGGCCATACTTCGCTTTTATGTGAGATTATACTTTTTATAATTTAATTATACAGTCTATGTTTATTTATTTTCTATATCTGTTGATCCCAAATGATGTTCAGTATCCTTTTGTTGTTCTTCCCAATATGTTCCGTTCTTTTATCATTGTGTCCAAGAGTCCATTGCTAATAATCGTCATTCCCGGATATTTCTAAGTTCCCTTGATATTTGTCTTGTGTTCCAATAGGAAATGCCTGCTCTGAATTCCATCGGACATATACTCCGTTTTAGTTTACCTTTCTCTTTGTTACGTTATAAATATTTCACTGTTTATGTTAATGTTTTCCTATTTTCAGATTGTAAACAATTGCGGCTCACTGCGCGCGCACAAAGGGGTCACGGCGGGGAGCGTGGCATTGACTGTGCGCCCCCAACAGAACCACAGGCTGGGTCCTGAAGTGGTGACTGCAACCCATAGGATCCAGGAGAGTTGTATATAAGTTAATTAAGTGTAGACGTTTTATAATACAGTACAATATGTAAATATCAGACAACAAATGTTCCAAAAATAAACTGACAAAACTAACCCTTGTTCATGTTTCGTAAAATTGAAACAGCATTTATTTCTTTACCTTTTCCCTTTAAAAAATATTTATTTACCAGAAAACAGTGAAACAAGTTACGGTTTATTGAACAGAATCGACAAAAATAAACCCTAATAATTGTTTTCCTATTCGTTTTCATGGTATATGAACATCTGTTACAAATCAGTAATAAGTTGACATTTATTTATTCATCTGTGAGAAATTATATTATTTATTTTAATTAATTTAGTATATATATATATATATATATATATATATATATATATATATATATATATATATATACACACACACACACACACACACACACACAAGGTGTGTTCAAAAAATAACAAGAATTTTTAAATTTCGAAGGCTTGGAGAGTCCGATTGTCAAATATTTTTTTTATTATGTTGGTATACATGCCCTTGAAGTATGATAAAACTTTCAGCTGTTTTCATTGTTGACTTTGTTTGTGACAGCCATTAAGGTTAGACGTGTTTTTATGAGCTTGGCGATTTTCGTTTGTTAAAAGAAATGGATCAAAGAATTTGTATCAAATTTTGCGTACAAAATGGATAAAGTGTAACAAAGTGTGTGAAATGATAACAAAGACCTATGGTGAGTCTGCTATGAGTAAATCAAGAGTTTACGAGTGGTTCAAGCGTTTCCAAGAAGGCCGTGAAGACGTTGAAGATGACGATCGCCCTGGACGCCCCAGCACATCAACAACCGATGAAAACGCGGAAAAAGTTAAAGAAATGGTTATGAACAATCGCCGAATCGCAATTAGAGAGGTCGCTGATGATGTTGGCATATCGATTGGATCATGTAATGGCATTGTTTCCAATGTTTTGTGTATGAAACGCGTGGCAGCAAAATTAGTTCCAAAATTGTTGAATTTTTAACAAAAACAGCGGCGAATGGAAGTTGCTTAGGAGTCACTAAATGAAGTAAACGACGATGCAGATTTCCTGAAACGTATTATAAAAGGTGACGAAACATGGGTTTACGGATATGACGTCGAAACTAAGTCTCAATCAACTCAGTGAAGGCAGTCAGGCTCGCCAAGACTGAAAATGGCTCGACAAGTGCTGTCGAACGTGAAGGTTATGCTCACTGTGTTCTTCGATATTAATGGCATAGTGCATCATGAATTCCTGTCTCCAGGTGAATCGGTCAATAAGGAGTACTACCTACCAATTCAACGCCGTTTGTGTGTAGCAATCCGGAAAAAACGCCCGAATCTGTAGAAAAACAATTCATGGCTTTTGCACCACTATAATACACCATCACACTTCATAGCTTGCTCGTGAATGTTTTGCCAAAAACAGTACTGTAACGATTCCCCAACCTCCATATTCGCCAGACATGGCTCCGTGTGACTTTTTCCTATTTCCAAAAATGAAGAAAACCTTAAAGGGCCTTCGTTTTACAGCCGTAGATGACATTAAAAGCGCATCGCTGAAAGAACTAAAGGCTATCTCAAAGATGGAGTTTGAGAAGTGTTTCGAGGATTGGAAGAATCGCTGGCACAAGTGCATAATCTCCATAGGGTACTATTTTGAAAGCGACAACATGAATGTAGAAGAATAAATGAATATTTTGTTCAAAAAATTAAAATTCTCGTTACTTTCTGAACACAATTCGTATATCTTTTAGTTGAGATATAAGTGGTTTTTATATCTTTTAACAATCAGTATAGCCTATAAAATGTTAAGCAACCAAACAGAATCGACCTTGTAACTCCTTTGGTGCCCATTTCACTTATCTTTTTTTTTACCTTGCGGATGCATTTTATTTTTACTTGTTCAGATACTTGGTTTTCTACTTCCGTTAAAGTTTCAGTTCTGATTTTATCGATTCTAAGCATTAAATTGTCAAGGCTGGAAATTTAACAAGCTGAAGAACAGAATTTGATCGTATTTTAACGACTTAGAAACCCAAACTTTTACATTTCATCACATGTTAAAGTTTCGGTAATTTAAAACGTTTTATTCATTTATTTTGTTAATCTAAACCAAAGTGTTATTTAAATCAAAATTGAAACGTTTGGCAAAACAAAATGTGCACCTTAGGTTTTTAACCACAATTATTTATTTTTATTTAAATTTAAAAAAATGTGTCAATTGGGAGAAGTGAAAACTCTTCAAAAATTTAAGTAATCAGTGTTAAATGATTGTATGAGTTGGTCCAATTATATAAGTGAGCTTATTTTAAAACTGAAATTATACAGACAACTGATTTCAAAGAAAATGGGCACTAAACGTATCCACATTTTATACAAATATAAAATATCAATCTTATAAAATATATCCGACTTTTAATGATTTCATAATAATTTTAACGGCTGGACTGGCGTTAATTTTAAATTAAATATTTCTAATTAAATTTATTTATACACATAATTAAATAATATATTATAAAACGTCAAGTCAATTTACAGGTTTCTACTCACGTAGCACAAATCATAGCACTGAGTTAGAATCCACATTTATAATTAGCTTACTTGTAAACCTAAATTTACTATAAATGTGTATACAGCAAAAATAATGGTTTTTATATTATTTATGTTATGGCAGGGGAAAATAGGATACAATTAGGATAGAAAATTGTTTCGAAATATCTTTTAAAAACATTGTTTAGACAACCTTTTACTTTTAACGATTTACTATTGTAATATTGTAGCGACCAGAATTGTAAGAACCAGATAGATGACCATTAATCGTGTAACAAACACTAACTTCTGGTAAAAATAATATTGTTAGTCATTAAAAATTGTAAGTACATATATAAGTGTTAGCATTTTATTCTTCGGAATTTTGACACAAATCGATCCGATCTTGTCAGTTCGTTATGTAGCCAAATCTGTTTGTAAACATGAAAATGTTCAGGGTTCATATTCATATGCAGTGAAATTTAAGAAAATATTTCTGTTATTTAATTAAAAATAAGAATCATATTTCTGATTTTGTCTTCCATTTTATTTTAATTACGATAATTTGTTCGAAAACACGCTAAATTAACATAGCTAGTTCATAACAACATAACCTGAAACTTATAGCCTATCAGCTGTTCAGTAAAATCAGCTGATATTTACGACTTAACATAAAACAACTTTTATATTTTAATGATCTTTTAATATAACTACCGAAATTAAATTACGATAGATTTCATATGCTTAAGTCGGTCAAACGTCTTCGTAGTTTCCATAGTGTAGTGGTTATCACGTATGCCTCACACGAGCAAAGGTTTCCGGTTTGATCTCACAGGAACAGTAATTTTTAATGACAAATAATTTTATATGAGACTTGCGACGCGTTAAATATACAGTTTATATATATATATATATATATATATATATATATATATATATATATATATATATATATATAAAACAATGAAGATGGCATCACAGCATCCAAACCATCCCTAAAATATGATATACGTTAAAAATAAATGCTTTTTACACTTATACAAATTTTAACGCTCTTCACGTAAGTTATATTTAAAAACAAAACAAGATTTTTCAAGATTTTTATCGCCTATTTTAAAACAGGCTAACGTAGATTGCTGGAAACGAACAGCTTTAAGCTATAAGCTATTAACAAAATCAATCTGAAAAATTTAGTATTGTGTATCGAAACGTTTGTGTGTCATTATTCTTTAGAAATTCGGTTTCAACAGAAAGGCAGATTTATTTAGGATTTCATCGAAATAAATTGAAGACAGATCAAAATTATTTTTATTATTATTTTTGTAAAATTTTCTTGATTAAGGTAGCTACCCCAAATATCAAGGACGTACATTACTTTTAAAACAATATTTACAGACTCGCAGACCCCACTCCCCAATATTCATCGATACGGAACCGAAGTAAGCCAAGCAATAAACCAGCGTAAATTATTCCACTGCACCGTCTCGTCGCTTGTTCCCACAATCCCAGATAAATAAAAAATGTTTCATTTTTAATTCAACTTACTTTGACATCTCTATAATTATGGACCCCAAGCTTCCTCGGTGGGTGGTCCATGTTTCTTCCCCTCGTCCTTCGATCCATTCACTCCATGCAGGCTGTAACGTGCTTATACAGCAACTTTGGGTCTCTTCTAATGGAGCTATCCTCAGCAAACAAGCTTAAACACCCGTGCAGTAGTACTGTAGTCCCTAAGTCGTTAAACAAGGTGGCAGCCTCCTTCAGTATAGCCTGATTAGTTTTTCACAGATTGTACATTTAAAACAACGCTCTAAAACTATTTGTAATTGTTCTGTGAGCATTCAGTAGATTGCCCAACATACATGTATAAGTTATTGTTGTTACACCTTACTTACCTACAAACACATGTGTATAATCTAATATAGAAACTTAGTTTTGTTCAAAAATATTTCGCTTAGAAAATAATAAATTTGGATATATACGGTAGTCTATTATTCAAAACATTTTTAAAAGTAAATAATCAGTACTTTTAATACGTATCATGTTTTAGAACTGGATGTGAGGAACATGTTTATATTGATATAACAGTATATTTTGCGTTTCGCAAGTCTCATATTATATTAATTATAGTTAAAAATTACTGTGTTTCTGCTCTGGATCTAACCGGGGACATTGCGAGTGTGAGGGGCGCGGATAACCACTACACTACGGAAAATAATACGTAAAAGTTTGACCGATTTAAGTGTATGAAATGAATCGTTAATTTAATTTTTGTAGTTATATTAATACTTATCTGTTTTATATTAATTAGTAAAGATCAGCTGATTTCATTGAACAGCTGTAAGACTAATAAGTTTTAGATTATGTTGTTAAAAATTACCTATGCTAATTTGTCGTTTATAGTAATTAGTAACGATCAGCTGATAGGTTATAGTAAGTTTCAGGCTATGTTGTTAAAAACTAGTTATGTTAATTTGTCGTGTTTTCGAACAAATTATCGTAATTAAAATAAAATACGAGAGAAAACATGATGCATGATTTTTATTTTTGGTTCAATAAGAGAAACGTTTTTCGTTAAAATAAAAATAATAGCTATTGAAAAAACTAACAATGTTTTATCTGTTGTGTAAATGTTATTACACCTAATTTGTAACACTCAATGTTATGACTTAAGAAAGGGAAATACAAATAAAGTCGTAATAAAAAAAGTAATTAATTTAGTTCGAAACCAAGTACAGCAAAACTTCGAAAAGTTTTTCATAGCTCACTTGCAGTTGCACAATTTATTGTTCTTTAAACGATAGCTTACAACAGTTTGTGGAGACTCTAGTGGAGAGTGTAGGACCAATATTTACCTCGAAACGTCCAACCGATGATCTATCTAGAAAATTTAAGAGATTGGAAGTTCAAATACCTTGCAACAAAAAAAAAAAAAGATCATCCTATTTCGAAATATCTTACATAGTTTTTCCACTAGAAAATTTGAGCTTCCTATTGCTATTTAAAGTCCCAGAAGAAATGAAAACACCAATCATGATCTCTGGAAAAATTTGTTGGTTTCTACTTCATTAATAAAGTAAACAATAATACTTTACATAATCCGAAGTCAGATCAGAAACATTAGATTTTTATGATTTAAAATTTCATTTAAAATGTATGGATTTTTTCCAAAGATTTTATTAAACGTTATTCTACTTTATGTTTAATTATAAATCACCTTATAAAATACGTTTATAGAAAAAACAAGGGTTTCCACAAGTCAACGAGGCAGTTGCGTGTTTGCTGTTTCTTCTTCTTCTACGTTTCACCCACTTTGGGGGACGATTGATCAATCAATGCTCAGTGTGTCGTGCTTTCCTGTCCGCCCAGTATTTCTTCATCCTTTCAGATCTTGCCGTCCTCTCTGCCTCAGAAATCCTATATGGTATTTTGGTCTTGACCCTGTCCTGGAACCTCTTCATTTTACCTTCGATTATACTCTTTGCGGATCTATCTGCAAGCATCTCTTCTGTAATTTGAAACTCTCGTAGGTCCCTCTCTATCTCCTTAAACCAGTTCAGTTTGGTTTTCTTATTGCGGAAAAAGTCGAAGATCCTTTTTGTTATCCTTTTCGGGTCCATTCGTAGGATGTGACCATAGAAGTCAATCCTCCTTTTTTTCGGTCCTCCTATACAGGGTCTCATTACTAATGTGCACAAGTTTATTATTATAGAATTTGGGACCTAGAATTTTCGTGTTTGCTGTTTACTATAGGAATTTTATTTTATTTAAAATTTTCCATACTGTATTTAATATACTACAATACCTTCAGTACTTGTGTGATAACAATTCTATGAACAAATTCTCAAAAATTGTATCTGTTAAATTTTCCTTTTGACTTTTTTAACAGATTTCGGCAGAGATACAGTTCTGTTTATAAATCAAGAAAATAATTTTAATTGTAAAATTAATTTTTTCCGAAAAATTGATTTTTTCTTTTTTTCCTTTCAGCTTATTTTTATTAGAAGATTATTTATTTAATTCACAGAAATTAAATGTACACATATTTATACATATTGTGTACTTAAAAATTTGTTTTAATTTGCCGCGATGAAAATGAACAAAAATTACTGCAGTGTCTGGCCTGCAGCTTCTTTTTTGTGGGGTCGTTAAATTGTAGTGTCGTCCGTGCGAACGCGCGCGTGTGTGTGTTGTGTGTACGGGCGATATATTCCGTACGTAAACAGTGTTTCAAACTTTGAGGTTGGTCAACAATATGAACACGAAATCTCAATCAATAGCAAAGAATGTTAAATACAATTAATAAATTAGTGGATTCAAGTTTTTACTTTCTCATTGTTTGCACAGTATAAAAAATTCCGTGTTCCTGAAAGAAATCGATCTCGAAAGTTGTATGGATTTTTAAGTTTCCAGTCTTCTGTGTTCAGAAGAAAAGTGGTTGTGTTTATAAATGTGTACATTTCTGGAGAATAAATTACTTGATCGCGATGTAAACATAATTTTTCAAAATTGAATTAATTGTTTTGATAAAATTTTCCTTAAGATATAGTATATAAGTTTAAGTAAATAATGTGTTCAAGGTAGTTTGAAAAATCATTGTTGAGAGCTATTGGAGAAATTGAAAAATCGGATTATTTTTTCAAAATTGTTTCATTAGTTTTTTTTACAGAAATGTCGGCCATATTGAGGCTTAAAAATATTGTAGCTTTTTAATTAAAAGGAAGAAATTTCTCTTCACAAGTGATTAGAAAAAAGCATAAAGAAACTCAAACGCCGTTAGTTTTTTTTTCATTTTACTCTGGAAACTTAAATTTCGTATATTTTGAATTTGTAATATTTTGTAAGGTTATAAATCTTCGCGAAATGTTTCATCAAAAATACGATTGACTTTGTGTAATTTTTTGCAACCTTTTTTGTTATAAGAAATATAATGTTCTCGTGATTCTTGTGAGTTTGATGGTTTAGCCAAACCGCAAAGTTTGTGCATTGCTTCCGCTACTTGTTATCTGAAATGATGTCGAAGGCGTGAGCTACAGGCGAGGCCGAAGGCACGTTTTTGTAATAGAATAAAACCGGTTACAACTCACACCGTTGAAGCACATAGCGCAATAGGTCGTTAGGCATTACATTGTAATTACTCGGTAAACAGGGCGCTGTGTTTAATTCCATTTCTCGTAACAAAGTTTCTAAATCGCGGAAGTAATAATCGAACAATCAATTCTGTTTTACAATTCGATTATAACCTCACTTCGCGTAACACATGGTCGTTTTGCAAAATCAAATTATGCAATAAAACAAAAGCCGGTGACCGCGTGGTTTCTGATTGGACGCATTCTGGATGAACGAATTTACGATTGAAACCACGTGATCACAGATGCGGTCGGCGGTCGGCCAAATTAACCTGCTGATTAAGCGATGCGAAAATACCGCAAGAGATGAAGGTATTTCCACTGAGAGGTAATTTAATTGTGCACGTTATTAATTAGTAGTTCGTATTATTGTAAACACCATTACCTTGAGGTGGGGTAATTGGTTACGCAGTACGGACACAGATTAATAAAATAGTGAAATTGTGAGCTGAATTTTTGTACAAAAAAAAACTTAATTCATAAAATTTATTTGACAGCGAGGTTTTGGTCTCAAATCGACTGTTCGACATTTGGTTTTGTGCTTGTTTATTCGGCCAAACGCATTGAGTGATTGTTTTAAAATTTGGTACGAAAATGTTTTGTATAAAGCCCGAATGACTTATGTGAAAGATTTCTACTCCCCCTTCTCTTCCTTTTCAAGATGGCGGCCTCTGATTTAACGATTACTGCTGTAAGTAGTTCTAGCCAAAACGATAAGACCAATTATTTTGAAATTTCGTACAAAGCTACCTTGTATTAAGTCCGAAGGAAGTATATGTAATATTTTCCCCCCATTCAATTCCGTTTCAGTATGGTGACCTCTGATTTAGCTATGATGATTGTACACGGTCAAATGTCTACAAACTCACTGACTGACTGTTTTGAAATTTGGTACGAAGCTACCTTGTATAAAGTCCAAGCAATTTATGTGGGCAATGATTTTACTATTAAGAAGGTATGTACTTTTAACCAAATTCTCTGGTAGGTTGTTTTGAAATTTGGTACGAAGCTACCTTGTATAAAGTCCAAGCAATTTATGTGGGCAATGATTTTACTATTAAGAAGGTACGTACTTTTAACCAAATTCTCTGGTAGGTTGTTTTGAAATTTGGTACAAAGCTACCTTGTATAAAGTCCAAGCAATTTATGTGGGCAATGATTTTACTATTAAGAAGGTACGTACTTTTAACCAAATTCTCTGGTAGGTTGTTTTGAAATTTGGTACGAAGCTACCTTGTATAAAGTTCAAGCAATTTATGTGGGCAATGATTTTACTATTAAGAAGGTACGTACTTTTAACCAAATTCTCTGGTAGGTTGTTTTGAAATTTGGTACGGAGGTGCATTTTATTATTCCTAAAATATTTTTGTATAAAATTTTTTCCATTTATTCCAAGATGGCGGCCTCTGATTTTACGAAGACTAGTGCAGTTGCTGGCAATTTCTTGTTATAATGGCCTACCGCGAAGACATAGTGATTTGTCTGGTACATGGATATAGAGCTAGCAATTTCGAGTTAAGTTGCCCCAATAACATTGTCCCTAAATGTTACAGTTACGGGTTAAATTAGCGGAAATATTTACGATCATGTCAGAACGCTGCCTACAGGTCTGCTGTTCTTTGAACGAAAGTATTCATGTTTTTTTGAAATTCAAATGAAAATAACTTTAAAAGAATTAGCCCAGTAGTTATTAATATTACGCAAACTATTGTTTGCTTCTTTAAACACAATATAACATCTGTATAATGCGTGAGACAATTTTTTTGGTAAATACAAAAAAAAACAATGAAACCACATCAAGTTTTTCTGATTTACTACTGAACCACGTGATTAATTTCTTTTATTTCAAATTTTCCACACTGATTTACGTTTTTGTTTCTTTTCATCTACTGAAACTTTTTCTTTTGGCTATTTTACCATCGCTCCCAAGAATGCATATGGCCGACTTCCGAAGAGAGTGTATTTTCCGGGATTACCGGTCTGCCACAAATTAATTCCAATTTGTTTATCCGTTGCACAAAAATTTGATTTTTATTCAAAGCTTACTCCTCTAGATACTTCGCCCTCTCTGCTGTTCGGAAAATCCTCATCTACTTACGAGGCCGTTGATCGGTTTTCACCTAGGCATGGTCTCTCACAAGGTACTACCATCCGGAGCCAGATGGCCCAGTCTTGTGACCAGCATAACGGAACCTTTCCATATAATCGAAATTTGAGGAAAATACGATTAACCGTTTTTAAGAAATTGCATGATTTTGAGCTTTGTCTCCATATATTCAGAAACATATCTGTATTTCATTACTGGAATATAACAAAAGTTCATTTAAAGTAGCTTAACTCAAAGTGTGATATACTATTTTAATAATAACGATGGTAATTTTGTTTTGTTTAATCAGACCATAAATGAAAAGTAACCAAAAAAGAACATAAATTCAGTTTGCAAATTTGAGATTATTACTTATTGCCGTACCCGCTTCACAGACATGTCATATTGACTAGGTCCCGGCCTACCGTAGTAATTATTGATACAGTTGTGTTGTGTTGAAAGCTCGAGGCTAGAGTAAACCAATACACAACCTGTTACACTCAGTTGAGTTGACTCTCAGCTGCTCAGTTGTTCGCATAACATTCGCCTCCTTCTCCAATCATATTACTTTCAGAATGTTAAAAACTAAATATTCAAATCGTCAATCTTAAGAGTCAAGGTTAGAGGCAATAAATGTGGTTTTCGTATAAGACAAAAATATAAATTCCGACAAAAAAACTGATTTGTATTTCAGAGCTTTGCGATAAGTTTTAAAGTAGAATTTTTGTTGCACCGTTTAACTGCACGTAATCAGAAATAACTTTGACTTACTGACGATTGTGCACCGTTTAACTGCACTTAAGCCGAAATAACTTTTGACTTACTGACGATTGTGCACCGTTTAACTGCACTTAAGCCGAAATAACTTTGACTTACTGACGAT
This sequence comes from Callitettix versicolor, assembly GCA_022606455.1. Lineage (NCBI taxonomy): Eukaryota > Metazoa > Arthropoda > Insecta > Hemiptera > Cercopidae > Callitettix > Callitettix versicolor. The sequence goes on from CM040188.1 coordinate 26,599,638, forward strand.
TGTGCACCGTTTAACTGCACTTAAGCCGAAATAACTTTGACTTACTGACGATTGTGCACCGTTTAACTGCACGTAAGCCTAAATAACTTTGACTTACGGACGATTGTGCACCGTTTAACTGCACGTAAGCCGAAATAATTTTGACTTACGGACGATTGTGCACCGTTTAACTGCATGTAAGCCGAAATAACTTTGACTTACTGACAATTGTGCACCGTTTAACTGCATGTAAGCCGAAATAATTTTGACTTACGGACGATTGTGCACCGTTTAACTGCATGTAAGCCGAAATAACTTTGACTTACGGACGATTGTGCACCGTTTAACTGCATGTAAGCCGAAATAACTTTGACTTACTGACGAGTGTGCACCGTTTAACTGCATGTAAGCCGAAATAACTTTGACTTACTGACGATTGTGCACCGTTTAACTGCATGTAAGCCGAAATGACTTTGACTTACTGACGATTGTGCACCGTTTAACTGCACTTAAGCCGAAATAACTTTGACTTACGGACGATTGTGCACCGTTTAACTGCATGTAAGCCGAAATAACTTTGACTTACTGACGAGTGTGCACCGTTTAACTGCATGTAAGCCGAAATAACTTTGACTTACTGACGAGTGTGCACCGTTTAACTGCATGTAAGCCGAAATAACTTTGACTTACTGACGATTGTTCACCGTTTAACTGCATGTAAGCCGAAATAACTTTGACTTACTGACGATTGTGCACCGTTTAACTGCATGTAAGCCGAAATAACTTTGACTTACTGACGATTGTGCACCGTTTAACTGCATGTAAGCCGAAATAACTTTGACTTACTGACGATTGTGCACAGTTTAACTGCATGTAAGCCGAAATAACTTTGATTTACTGACGATTGTGCACCGTTTAACTGCATGTAAGCCGAAATAACTTTGACTTACTGACGATTGTGCACCGTTTAACTGCATGTAAGCCGAAATAACTTTGACTTACTGACGATTGTGCACCGTTTAACTGCATGTAAGCCGAAATGACTTTGACTTACGGACGATTGTGCACCGTTTAACTGCATGTAAGACGAAATAACTTTGACTTACTGTCGATTGTGCACCGTTTAAGTGCATGTAAGCCGAAATAACTTTGACTTACGGACGATTGTGCACCGTTTAACTGTATGTAAGCCGAAATAACTTTGACTTACTGACGAGTGTGCACCGTTTAACTGCATGTAAGCCGAAATAACTTTGACTTACTGACGATTGTACACAGTTTAACTGCATGTAAGCCGAAATAACTTTGACTTACTGACGAGTGTGCACAGTTTAACTGCATGTATGCAGAAATAACTTTGACTTACTGACGATTGTACACAGTTTAACTGCATGTAAGCCGAAATAACTTTGACTTACTGACGATTGTGCACCGTTTAACTGCACGTAAGCCGAAATAATTTTGACTTACTGACGATTGTGCACCGTTTAACTGCACTTAAGCCGAAATAACTTTGACTTACTGACGATTGTGCACCGTTTAACTGCATGTAAGCCGAAATAACTTTGACTTACTGACGATTGTGCACCGTTTAACTGCACGTAAGCCGAAATAATTTTGACTTACTGACGATTGTGCACCGTTTAACTGCACTTAAGCCGAAATAACTTTGACTTACTGACGATTGTGCACCGTTTAACTGCATGTAAGCCGAAATGACTTTGACTTACTGACGATTGTGCACCGTTTAACTGCATGTAAGCCGAAATAACTTTGACTTACGGACGATTGTGCACCGTTTAACTGCATGTAAGCCGAAATAACTTTGACTTACTGACGAGTGTGCACCGTTTAACTGCATGTAAGCCGAAATAACTTTGACTTACTGACGATTGTGCACCGTTTAACTGCATGTAAGCCGAAATAACTTTGACTTACTGACGATTGTGCACCCTTTAACTGCATGTAAGCCGAAATAACTTTGACTTACTGACGATTGTGCACCGTTTAACTGCATGTAAGCCGAAATAACTTTGACTTACTGACGAGTGTGCACAGTTTAACTGCATGTAAGCCGAAATAACTTTGACTTACTGATGATTGTGCACCGTGTAACTGCATGTAAGCCGAAATAACTTTGACTTACTGATGATTGTGCACCGTTTAACTGCATGTAAGCCGAAATAACTTTGACTTACTGATGATTGTGCACCGTTTAACTGCATGTAAGCCGAAATAACTTTGACTTACTGACGAGTGTGCACCGTTTAACTGCATGTAAGCCGAAATAACTTTGACTTACTGATGATTGTGCACCGTGTAACTGCATGTAAGCCGAAATAATTTTGACTTACGGACGATTGTACACCGTTTATCACTTACTGAAAACGGTTTACAGTTTAACAATTGATAAATTGTCTTACCGAAAAATAAGTAAATATATTTTCCGTTGGCTTTAAAACAAATTGCTTGAACGCTACATTTACTGGTACAGTGACAGATATACCCGGAGACAAAGAAAATTGCGTCACGTTTCGTAATTAACTTAACACCGAGAAGCGCTTGTCCGCCATATTATTTTAACTGGAACTTTACTAATGGCAATCGTTATTTTTATTCATTGTTACTAAAGATATTAAAATAAATGTTGTAAAAAACAAACGTTTACATTTAATTGCTTATTGTTTCTAACAAATTCCCGAACCTCCTCCCCAAACAAAACTAAGAAACTAATCAAAATAAAATTATTAAACAATTTCTTTTAAAGCACGAAGTAATTTTCTACAAGCGCTTTGTTCTTTGTTCTTATAGGTTGCTTATACCTAAAATTCATAGTATTTTTTATACTGATTTTTAAAAAAACTTATATTAAATGTAAACTAGAAGGCCTATTATAAAAAGAGATCATCCGGTTTCCTTGTTGCCTTCAACACCGCACTAGAACCAAAGCGCTTGTAAAGTACGATTTAAATAAATGCCCCTTTTGTAATATGTTTGATATCTAAAAATAAATATCAGCTTACATTATGTACTAGAGAAAGGGATTATGAAACCCCAGACACTGCGATCGACGAACCTATTGTGCAACTAAACTTCTTTTAAGTACTTGTTCAGCAGATTGGTGCTCTTTGTAAGTTCTAACAATCTACTGACTAACTTGTTCCTAGGCACCTGGAATTCAAAAACCCTTAGCCTATTGCTAGCAAGAGCCTCACAAAAAAATTACTTGTTCTGCAATTTCCTCCTCTACACGGTTTTTTGGTTCATATGAACCCTCAGACCATGTGTCCAGCAGTAATAAGGCCCATGATTTTCTTGAGTTGTGCTGTGCCCAAGAAGTCTGTCGCCCCTTTAAGCCCTCCATATGAAACCTGCTTAAAAGGCGTTTACTATAAGAATGCCCGTGAAGGTTATTCCACTTGTCGGATGTTGTTTCTTAATCCATCTATTTATAACAGACCCGATCAACGATAGAGAGATCCCTAAGGCCGGTTCTAGACCGACAAACTCAGATGCAGATCCTATTTCAGCCAATTGGCCTGCTTCCTCATTACCCTCAACCACCTTTTGCCTGGAACATAAAGAAGAGTAACTCCTAGTTTCCTACGGACAGAGCACTCCCAGACCAGCGTTGTAGAACCCCAAAGTGCTGCCTGAATATCGATATAAATATAAATACGAGCCATCTGGAAGGCCGGTTCAAAATTTTCTGAAAACGGTCATTAATGACCTATAATTGAGCCTGGAATACTGTTGAGCATTGTTCCAAGGCAGATTTCTTTGCCCGTGGTCTCAGGCAGTACACTCCAGCACCAGTGTCTGTCTTTGTCTTGGAAGCATCTGTATACCATACTAGACCTCCAGATTTTTCCAACACGATCTTCCTCCCCAAATGTCAATTTGACATCAAAGGGTCTAGAGACCATCTGTTTGTCTGTTATTTGACCATCTTGATCAGTCACCATCATTAGAATTGATCTTGCCCCGCAGGGGAGGTGCAGACTAGCTGCACCTATTGAGAGGATTTAGACGTCCCTCGCGGTACCTGAGTCTTAACACACACTTACACTTACAACACTACACTTATGACTTTAACACTTTACACTTACACTTACATTTAGGGAGGCGATAATAGCATCAATGTGCTCTTCGCCTTAAAAAAAAAAAAATCTAACCTTTTCTGTAATTCAAGCATGCGTCAAAATTGAGGATAACCAGATTCCACTATCATGCAGCCTATATGCTGCTTTGCTTGCATCCTGCATGGTATATAGGTAAATGAAACATAAACATTACCATTGAATCGCATTCTATTTACTTTTATCCAAACTCTAATAACTAAAAATACACACGAACAAACAATTCTTATTCTTAAAAATAAAACCTTAACATTCTGGGTGCGATAACTGCAGACAATTTCTGCAATTCGTATTCACATTCTTCCTGAATAAAATTTACTATTTTAATAGATATGATAAATAGTTCAATCCTTGATTTAAGTAATAAAATATGTGACCAATTTTTAATTTCAACAGTTGTGAAATATTGACAATACATATAATGAAATATTGACAAATAATTTAGAAGAGTGTTAAACCTTTACACTATACTCTGTGATCACGACTAAATAAAATCAATTAAACTTTTCAACACGCTTAAAAAAACTACATCCTCTGTTTGTTTAGTTGGAATGATAATGACAAGCTCGCGCCGAAACACGCAAACATTAGGTAACACTAGTCAGGCCGTGTAATAATATATTCAAAGCTATTAGAGTCTGACAGCGATGCGTGCTTGAACACACATTCCAGGTGGGTCCCTGTTAGGCCCAACCAGCCGTGACTTCAAGTAGCACTCGTCTATTTACATTTAAATTGTCTTTTAATCGCGTTAATACTTACGCAAACACACACACGAGCTCTGATATTATGCTCCGGGGATTCTGTAGAATGTTTTTGGTGACTATACATTTGGCCCATGAACCACATGTGCTTAGAATATTCATTGTTTGTCATTTAGAAGCGGACCACTACGTTTTTGCTAGGGTACGTAATACTTAGGATTCTCCTGAAATATTTCGGTAAATTGGGTCACTTAGTATTTTTATAGATACTTTTTTTTCAAAAACTTTCAAAATTTAAATTAAATGTTTAAATTAAAGTAAAATTAAGACTTAAATTTCATTAGAAAAGACTAAAATATTGACAAACATACAAAAACCACCAAAAAAGCTTCAAGTGGAAGAACAATACATTGAGATAGTGAAAGAATTCAAATATCTTGGGGAATGGATCAGCTGGAATGCTCTAGAGAAAAAAGCAATGGAATCTAGGAGAAATAAATTTGAATTAGCCTTCCAACTTACCAAGGATACATACAACAAGAAGTCCCTCTCCTGGAATACAAAGATAAGGCATTATCATACGGTAATTAAACCAGAAGCCTTATATGCAGCTGAAACATTATCTCGCACAACCCAGGGTCCACTTGAAAGGCTGGAGATCAAAGAAAGAAAGATATTACGAAAAATCTTAGGCCACAAATTCCGTAACAACCAATTACTCCACATCAGTAATGAAACTCTTTACCAAAAAACTGAAACACTATCAGACACAATAAGAAAAAGGAGAATTGATTTTTATGGGCACATCCTCCGAATGGACAAAAATAGACTAACCAAAAAAATATTTGACTACTTTCGCAGTAGAAGAGCCAAACCACTTTGGTTTAGAGAAACGGATAAAGACATAACAGAACTGCAGATCACTGACACTATGCTCATGGACAGAACAGCCAAAACAATAACTAAGGACAAGAAGCAACGGTTCCAAGGCAAAGTCAAATCCAAGTGAACGATCCAAATCTCTGACGAAGAAAGAAGAGCAAGATCACAGCGTATGAGGCAATAATGGGCTACGAGGAAGGCACAGAACATTAAGAAGTGATTGATTTAGTGTACCCCAAAGTTGGGTGAAACAAATAGAGAGAGAGAAAGTAAAATTAAATCGAACATATAAATTAAATTAAAAATAAATATTTTTAAAATACAACGTGTTAAATCTGAAATTTGTACATTTATTCACCTACCTAGGTACACTGCAGCGTTCCGTCTCACCTAGTTCCTCCACTGAATCTCAAAAAAACAAATATGTACAAATCGCTTTGTTCATAGTAAAATATTTTATTTTCATTATTGAAACATAACCACCGGACCATATATTTAAATAATTAGGATTATGACCCATTTTTCCGTCTAGTGGTCTATTTATTCAACTCATAAAGGCTACAACGTTTCGAAATCTAACTGTTTCATCTTCAGGCCGGATTGACAAAATGTCAAATTTCTCTGTCGAGGTCGTCACAAAGTTAAATGAAACAATAAAAAACACACGTCACAAACACTAAACACATTCTATTAAAACACACGATAAAATTTGGTTTGGCCAAACAATACGTGCAACTCGTATGTCGTTACATTCCGGACAGTCGACAGTATAAAAGTATTATACAATCATGAACTTATCTGTGGTGTTTTCTATGTTGTAATTGGAAAATAAAAAATGCTAATATATGTTGATTTTATCGCTGCTTATCCTAATGAAATCATTTAAAGATAAAATAAAATATTGTAATATTGTTTCTTTTAGAAATTCAATTCCATCACGTCAGCGAAAAATCCTGCAATAAAAAGTAAGTAATTTGATAATTAAGCATCAGACAGACAAAACACCAAGGTTGATTATTTTTAATTTAAGTTGCCAAGCCAAGTAACTAGTTATTCAAGTAAAGTTATCCAGCCATGTGTAGCCACCGTTCCAACATTTAAAATTACGAAGGAAAATAAAACAACTAAGGATTTATATTTTCAAAATGGAAGAGTAAAGCAGGAATGATGTCAAAGTATAGTTTCATAAAATATGTTTTATGAAACTAGCGCACGATATTTATAGTTTTAAAAATAATTTCAGCAGCGTTATATTTCAGCGGTTTCACGTCTCCCTCAGAACGATCTGCTCACTCTACTTTATCAAAGCCGAGTGCTTTTAGTGTTATGCATTGCCCTCCATCTCTCGACTCGCCCATATCTCTTCCTTCCTTCCTTCCTTATTTATTGAATATTTCTGCATTTTGCCGTTTTTCTGTCCCGCATTTTGTACTTAACAGTTAGTAAAATGTTTTCTCAGCTGAATGTTTCAATTTATTTACGTTTAAATTGATCCGATACGGAAAAAGCGATTTTGGAATCACAACGTACAAACATTATAGTGTTAAAATCCTGTTGATTATTTTTTTAAAACCAAAAGAAAATAACAGAAAAAATGTTCAGTAAATATTTATTAAATCCCACAAAAAAAATGTATATATTTTTTCAGTTTTATTTAAAAATAAATATTAATTTTTACCGAATTTGTTTAAAAGTTTATGTTGTTACGATAATACGAGGGTTGATCAAATATAAACGAGACTGATTTTTTAAAAAATTTATTGCTTACTTACAAATTATTCTTGATACAACTTATTTTTCTACATAGTCTCCCGCACGAGTAACACATTTTCCGGATTGGAAGTTTTTAATTCCATCTTCGTAAAAGTTCTCGGGCGTTCATTGAGCCATTGGAGCATGAAGGTCTCCACCGCAGAATCGTCTTCGAAACGCTGGCCTCCAAGCGCCTCTTTGAGTGGCCCAAACAGGTGATAGTCGCAGGGTGATAAGTCTGGACTGTATGGGGGATGTTCCATTGGTTCCCAGCCAATTTGATCGAGTTTAAGCCTCGTAGCGTTCGCCGAATGTGGTCGGGCATTATCGTGAAGAAGAATGACGTTTCTCGCCGGTTTAGATTTCCTTTTCCTACGAAAAGACTGTTTTGCGGCCTCTAAAACATCGCAATAATATTGTGCATTTATTGTGCGTCGTTGATGGAGGAAATCGACGTGAAAGGCGCCTTGATTGTCGAAAAATACAGTGGCCATTACCTTCCCGGCCGACGATCGTGATTTGGCCTTCAGGTTTTCTACTGCTTCCCGTCCTTCGGCGAATTCCTTGTGCCAAGCAAAAACGCGAGCTCTTGACAGGGTCCTGTCCCCGTATTGAGCCGTCAATCTACGAAAGATTTCAGTCAGATTGACCCCCTCCTTGGCCAAAACTTAATAATAATTCTCTGCTCCACGGAAACGTGCACTTCACTCTCACTCATTGTATAGTTTTATACTGAAGGGTCCGAACGGAAATGTTGCCCATCTACGCCCGTCCCAAACCTCCCAGGCTACCTGAAACCCCACCCTTTAGAGTTCAATGTCCAACGGAAAAGTTTTTAGAAAGTCAGTCTCGTTTATATTTGATCAACCTCGTATAATCAATTAACAGTGATTAATAAACCCGCTCTTCGATAACGAGCACGTTTTTTACTTTAATGTTAAAATCTTTTTCTTATTAATTAAGTTTATTTGATATTACCTTTTCTCATATTTCCTTTTAAGAGAAAGGAGTGACTCGGTGGTCGATGTGGCTAGAGCACTGGTCTGTCTCTGAACTGCCCACCTTAAGGTTCTTAGTTCTAGCCGCAGTTACTTCCATTGCTTTTCCATTTTCTTTAACCCATAGTCTTACCGGCATAAAGTATGCATGTTAAGGAAAAACATCTTAGAGAGAGAGAGAAGTGGTGATTTGTTGATATTAAAATCATTCAATAAATATTCACTGCATTTCTTAGCGATAATTGAGCCAATTGAAAGAAATTTAAACTTTCTTTACACATATTTTGAATAATTTTGAAATATTTTTAAAATATTTTTGAATTGCGAAAAATTCGTTCATCCAAATATCTTACAAAAATAACTAACTGTTGGGGACAAAATTGTCTTGCTACAGGAAACACCGTCTTGCGGTAAACGGATTCATCTCAGCTGATTCGTCGGACAGAGGTTGCAGTTATTCAAAATTGAATCACGCAATACTTACGCCAATTCTTTGCATGACAGTTCTACAGAAATAAAAGCCTCGTTACATACTTGTCCACCCTGCTTTTTTCTCAACATCCTAAAAATTACTTAGTAACAATCATCTTGTTGGTTATCTGACCAGTTTTCAGCCTAGTCGGCGATAAAAAAATGTAAATATCTAGAATAGCGTGACCAAAAATGTACAACAATTTGTTCCCTTTTTCCGGAATAAATTCATTTATTGGCGTCCTCATATCATAAAATTATTTAATAATTTGCAAACAATGCTGATACAGGGTATCAGTTTTTGAGAGAGTCAAGGTGTTTGTCAGTCATAAAAAAACAAGTATTTTCAGAGTTATTTAATGAAAATTTGTTAAAGCTACTTTCGTTTTCTAGAATAATACGCGATTTTTGAAGCGAAGCTTTTAATGTTAGCTTTGGCGAGAAGAGTGAATAGAACAAAGTGCCCCGAAACTTTTTAATGTAAAGGAAATATAAAACAAAAACAAGCAAATGAATTTCGTAACTGTATTTCTGTCTTTTTTCTTCCTATTCGGTAACCCGCGTATTATATGAAAATGTTGTGTTGCCTTAGTTTCGGTATTTTTTCCTTAATTAAAGCCGTTGTATAAAGGCCTTGTTGGGATTTGTTTCTACAAGCACATTGTAATCGTTTGTAATATATTCGATATATAATATAAATGTTTATAATAATTTTTGTTAATATTGCACGTTTTTAACAACATAACCTGTATTTTATTATAGCCTATAAGCTGTTCAATAAAATCAGCTGATCGTTACGAATTAATATAAAACAACTGATCTTTTTACCATAACTACAATAATGTCTAAGCTAGGTTCACGGATTTATTTATATAACAAAACTATATATTTGTAAACACAACTTCGAAGTAATTATATATTTAGCAGAGATATCATTACAAAAGCTTTGCTTTTGTCGATAACTCCTGAGTTCCACATGTGTACTTTTTCAGATATTTACCTCATCTATCCTATTCATACATACATGTTAAATAACCGTATAACACTGCTTCTCTTAATAATGGATACAAGATGAATACAATACCCCTTGTTGATCCTATTGTTTACACTTATATTGGGCATCTACTATCCATTGTTTTTTCTTTTGTTGAACACCCTCTACAGAAAGGTACTTCATGTATTCCCAATTTGATTGCCCCACAGGGAGGGGTACAGACTAGCTGCACCTATTGAGAGGTTTAGACGTTCCTCGCGGTACCCGAGTCTAACACACACTTACACTTACGACTTTAAATTTTACACTAACTTATTACATTTAGGTAGGCGATAATAGCCTCAATGTATTTTTCGCCTTAAAATTATTAAAAAAACAATTTGATTGGTGAAAAACTAATTTCAAAATCATACTACGTAGTGAAAGGTACGTTTGAAATTAATAGCAATGTTGCAATACTATAAGAACATAAAAGATCAGCAACTTGCAGATCAACGATCATACGTAAATAGAACAAGGACAGACCTGTTGGATACAAGTAATAACACCAAAAAACAGATTCTAATCTCTACACGATACTGCATTTTGTTGTGGGTGGATATATTTGTACAATGTTATACTTCACGTTTAAAGCACTATAAACATAAGCAACACACCCCCGGCAGTCAGCAGGCACCAGTTACTCAGCATGTGGTGTGTGAGTGATGGTGATTCAATTCATTGTGGGAGCACTGTTCTAGTGAACCACCTGCTTGTATTCAGAATAATTTGTTATTGGAGCTATAGGAAGCTTTATACTAACATTAAACTATAATATACTAAACAGCAATATTGTTAATTAGTAGAATATTGTTAACCTCGCAGAATATTGTTAACCTCGTAGAATATTGTTAACCTCGCAGAATATTGTTAACCTCGCAGAATATTGTTAGCCTCGAAGAATATTGTTAGCCTCGAAGAATATTGTTAACCTAGCAGAATATTGTTAACCTCGCAGAATATTGTTAACCTCGCAGAATATTGTTAACCTCGCAGAATATTGTTAGCCTCGCAGAATATTGTTAACCTCGAAGAATATTGTTAACCTAGCAGAATATTGTTAACCTCGCAGAATATTGTTAACCTCGCAGAATATTGTTAACCTCGCAGAATATTGTTAGCCTCGAAGAATATTGTTAATTAGTAGAATATTGTTAACCTCGCAGAATATTGTTAACCTCGCAGAATTTGTTAACCTCGCAGAATATTGTTAATTAGTAGAATATTGTTAACCTCGCAGAATATTGTTAACCTCGCAGAATATTGTTAACCTCGAAGAGAATTGTTAACCTAGCAGAATATTGTTAACCTCGCAGAATATTGTTAACCTTGCAGAATATTGTTAACCTCGCAGAATATTGTTAGCCTCGAAGAATATTGTTAATTAGTAGAATATTGTTAACCTCGCAGAATATTGTTAACCTCGCAGAATATTGTTAACCTTGCAGAATATTGTTAGCCTCGAAGAATATTGTTAATTAGTAGAATATTGTTAACCTCGCAGAATATTGTTAACCTCGCAGAATATTGTTAACCTCGAAGAATATTGTTAACCTCGCAGAATATTGTTAACCTCGCAGAATATTGTTAATTAGTAGAATATTGTTAACCTTGCAGAATATTGCTAATTAATATCGAGAGCGCTCCAGGACAGCGCTCGTAACTTTTTCTATTAATTTAACCGGTAACAATAATATTTACGAAAAATATTACTGGGGCAATTTTATTGGAAATTCTATGCTCTTTTTCCTTGAAGCAGTCAAAATTATAATGGGTTTTGCCGTTCAACCAGTATTACAATTTTAGAATAACCAGCAACTACACTCTCAACGTTGAATTAAAGCCCGCTATCTTGATTTTTTTGTTATTTTAAATCGAAAAACTAATTATGACTACGACTCCCTAAATGTAAGTGTGAGTGTAAAGTATTAACAGAAATGAATGGAAAAAACTTACACATATTTCTTTCGTGATTAAGCCAAGGTTTCGTACCAAATTTCAAAATAATCGGCCAATTCGTTTGATTAAAATTGCGTAACTGATCAACGTTAAATGAGAGGCCGCCATCTTGAAACAGAACTAAAAGAAAAAATGTTACACATATGAAATTTGAGCTTTATATAAGATACCTTCATGCTAAATTTCAAAAAATCGGTTAGGCCTAATGCTTTTGGCTAGAACTGTGTACATTTGTTATTTTAAATTAAAAGCCGTAATCGTGAAACGGAAGTGAATGGGAAAAAATGTTACTCATAAATCTTTCGGGCTTTACACAAGGTACCTTAGTGTCAAATTTCAAAACAATCGGCCAATACGTTTGATTAAAACTGCGTATAATCGTCATTGTTAAATCAGAGGCCGCCGTGTTAAAATGGAAGTGAATAGGAAAAACATCTTACACATAGGTCGTTCGGGCTATGTACAAGATACCTCCGCACTGAATTTCAAAACAATCGGTCAATGAGTTTGGCCAAAACTGCGTAACCAAATGTCGATCGGTCGAGGTGAAACAGAAGCCTCGCTTCACTCGGACATTAAGCTTTAAATAAAGAAGACACGCACGAATAGGCGTCATCATCTGAAAATACCGTGGGCCCCAGGAGGATCGAACCTCGCTCAGTCCGCTGCGTGTTAGTCACAGACCAAGCAGAAGTCACCAAAGGAAACACTTTGTACGATTGGTTTGTAACTTAGTTAGACAATAGTAAATAGTGAATGTAATTCCATCAAAAGGTAAAAAACGGTCCATTTAAATTTAATTGTGATTTAAAATTAAAATTCGAATACTTTGCAAAAATACTACACATGGATCTACACTTCCAATATTTTTCCAAAAAAATCGAGTTCACGAAACACTGAAAGTCAGCCTAAATTCTAAAATTCGAGTTAATAGATTAAAACTAAAACACATAGATTATTTTTATTTAGGTGACGAGTTTGGCAGCCCTTATTCCCCACAATCAAAGGTCCTTTTGATAAACAATACAATAGGTCCTTCTGTAAAACAAAATCTCATAGATTCTAGTTCAGTACACTGGTGTTTTCAGGGTTCTGAAAGTCTTCGCTTCCCAGTGGAAATTGTCTTACAATAATAGATTACGTTTTCTCTCTTGCATCGTACATAATCTACTCACGGTTTGTTAGTGGTAAAATTCCCATTCTGTTCTTATACACTCTCAGACCATAGTGCCCTTCTAATGAGTCCCATAATCTTTCCCCAGTTTCCTCAGAGCAAATACAAGAAGGAAAAAAGCTAGATCCAGCTAGGGCACCAGTGATTACCAAATACATACTTATAATCTAGAGCTCATGAGTGAAACTTTATAATGAAATCCATTTCCAAAATTTGAAAATAAGTGTATGGTTAAAAAAATATAGATAAACCATATGGCGGTCAGGGTTTCTTATAGTTGGTTTTATTTATACCTAAATCATAAAAATCCTTTATTTAAAATTTTCTTTTAACTTCATTTATGTTTAATGAAAGTTGATGAACCGATTTTTGAAATTACTTAATTTTCAAATATTTCTTAAACATAAAAAAAAGATTTTTTGAAAATGTAGTAAACATACTTATTTTTTATACTTATTTATACTTATCTTAATACTTATTTTTTATAACATTTGATCAGGAATTTATTAAAATTGTTTTGCTGATTTTACTAATTTCGATTCCTAAGAATCTTCTCCGGGAACCGGTTTTTTTTTGAATTACGTAATTGCCACGATATAAAGGCAAATTAAAATTTCATGTTCAATTTCATAAAATAATCGGTCAATTCATTTAAAATTTAGTGAAATTCTCAAGTACAAAAATGGTCAATCATCACAAAAAATACATTTATTTTAAGATCACTGTACTTTTAAAATGTGAAAATAAACATAATAATAATAATAATAATTATTATTATTATTATTTATTATATTTTATTAAAAAAAACAATGCCTACAAACATTTTAAAACATTTTCCTGCAAAAATTCCCTTAAAACTATTTGGAATTATACAACAACAAAAAACAGAAAAGGTTTAATTTTTTTAACGTAAATATTGTACAAGTTGTAAAGGAGACGCTACAAGTAATATATCAAGTAAGAAAGAAAAAAAATAGTCAGTGTTCGATAAACATCCATAAATATTGCTACAACGTGAAAGTTAGGAAACCATTACCATTTTCTAGAAAATTGCAAACTGCTTCGAATGTGTTTTTCTTTGTAAACACTAAGTTACAGTCCAATTAGAGACAGTCCAATGTTCGCTTGGAACATTAATCTTGTTAATTAAATTAGACTACATTTACATCTCGCTTGGACCACGTGGCTTTACTAAGTTTTAAGTACAATTAATTATTATTTTATTATTCTTTTCAACTGTGGGTGTGTTCTGTGTTTGCTTTCTGACTACAAGAAGTATGAAACTAGTAATATTTTAGTGAAAAAAGGAATAGATCTTGATATGTTGACGAGCTTCACGTTTTCAGGTCTTCTGAAGTAAAAATAATTTTTACATTTACGTCTCTCTCTTTCTCTCTCTCTCTCTCTCTCTCTCTCTCTCTCTCTCTCTCTCTCTCTCTCTCTCTCTCTCTCTCTCTCTGAAACCCATTTTTAGTCAAGGAACAATAACTGGATTTTCTCAAAGCCAATTTGAGAACTGATAAATTATCAAGTACTATTTGTAAATAAACCCACAGAAAACTATTTTTTGAGCCGGTCAAAACGTATGGTTTAAACATTCAGTTTGAAAACTACATAAAAGGTTTATTTTCTACCTATATATATATATATCTTTTTTTAACAATCTATGTTATAATGTTAAAAATATAAATTGTAGTAGTATTGTTTGAATGTAATGAAATTTATCATTGACATATTGTTTGCTAATGTGTTGAAAGATTAATTTTATTGACAACATTTTTGACAGATCCTTACAAATTAAATATCAATTTTTTCAAACTATGTTCAAATTTAGATAAACTCTAACTTTTAATTAAACAAAACGTTTGGATTCGGACTTACCTCCACCAATTTTTTAATTCGGAAATTACGATAGAAGCAACAAATTTATTAGTCAAGTATATTTACAATTAACTGATCACATTTTCTCAAGTTTTTTTCACACTAGAATATTTATACTTTAAATCAGTGGAGCAGATTTACACGTTATTAAGTAAATGTAAAAACCTCGAAATAAAAATTGCATTTTAGATTTTCTGATGTTATGTTAGCTCTGAAACAGAATTTTTCGTTGACCATCGTGCACATTTTGTTAGGGTGCTTCACAGTTATAGTTCAGCCCTTTTAAGTACATAAATTTTATGTGAGTAAGGCAATGCAATGTTTTTGAACCATTTATTTTACTTACGCGTATGAAGTACGTGGGATAAAATGATATATTGCGCCGTTGATCTTCTGTTTTTATTCTTTGGTTCACATTTTTCCAATGGGCCTTTAAGAGTTTTTTCTTCAAATTATTATTAAAAAACGTGAACAGTAAATCAATAAATTTAACATAAAAAAATAGTTTTCATAAATTTAACTTGAATTGTTTATCAATGTTACGTCGATAGGAGGCCGTTTAATTATTACGTGATCTCTTCTTTTTTCCTGTTTTGAATCCCGTTACGTTTTTATAATAAAAAATAATCAATGATCTTCCTTAAATTCTAATATTACGTAATAAAATATACTTTTTTGGTGTTCACTGAAAAGCGCCCGACAAATATTACAGAATTACAGTTTAGAAAAAATGAAAACTTTTAATCTGCCAAGTTTAAAGTAACTGTTAGTAAAAAATTCACAATTTGTTTTTCCTATTTTCGTTGTGAAAAAAAAACAGAAAGTTTTAAATGCATGACAAATAAATATTGTTTATTTTTTAAAAATACAAATGAAATTGACAAATTGACGACTTACAAGATTTTTAGCAGTGCATGCGTTTGTTGATTCGCAGTTGGACTCAAAATCAATAGTTACGACCTGCTAATGGTTCTTTCACGTGAAGCAGTAACAAGTAATAGGCCAGGTCGACTCGCAAAAAACAGTGTAATATGTAATTAAATAAATATTTTTAACTGGTTTCTTTTTTTTTTTTAAAAAGAGGTACCGAAATACCGTTACAGACGCGTTCCGCCTCAAATCGACCCCTGTGTACTCTTATGGTACAAGTAGTACATCTGTAATAAATATTTCCGTTTATATCACTAAAGCAATTGCAATAATTTTGTTTAGAAAATAATTAAGACATTCATTTTCCCTTTTTATCTGTCTCTGACTTTATATATCGGTTTATTTCTCTCTCTCTCTCTCTCTCTCTCTCTCTCTCTCTCTCTCTTTCTTTTCTCTAACATAATGGACTTTTGACATTTCTCCTAAACTGACCATTGAAAACACTTGTTAAGATATTGCAGTACAGAGTGGACTAAATTTGACTAAATATGTGACGGAAACCCGTAACAAATTTTTTGCAGGCGTTCATTCATTAATAAACAATGTCTTACCATTTCATATACGAGTGGCCTTATAAAATCATTCAATATTCCTTGCTCTACACACTGTAATATTGTAGTTAATGATATAACTGTTGAACTTGTTAATTAGTTTCAACGGGCCGCCTCCGTGGTCTAGTGGATAGCGTACTAGGCTTTCACCCCGAGGATCCGGGTTCAATTCCCGGCGAGTGCTTGGTATTTTCATACGCTATAAATCATCCCATCGTCTGCATTAGCCCAAGTTTGCACAATAGTCGGACGTTAAACACAAAAAAAAAAAAAAAAAAAAAAAAAAAAAAAATAATTTCAACGCGCCCAACTTTGTTGCGTTTAATTTAAAACGTGATGATCACATTAGCAATCGGATAGTTTTTCAGTCTTATCATATTTTAATTACGTTACATGCAGTACTTCATACTGGAGTGCCTACTTACTTGGCAAGTACGTTTGTTTTTACATCAAGTATAAGTACTAATAGTACGAGGAAGGGATAAAACGTGTTTATTGCACCTAAACACAGAACTGTCATATGAGGGCTTATTCACGTTTTTTATAAAGTTTATTGTACGAAAATGATCGTGTATGTTTTTATTAAATTACATATTTTTTGTTATCAAGTGATCAGTTGTATTTTGTTTTATTTAATGTTGAAAAATGTTTTCTTTTTTGATAAATATTAATTTCACTTTCTTTTCTTTTTTTAAATTTGTGTTGTATTATGAAATATTTTATTTAATTAGTAGATATTTTTTAAATATTAAAAATTATAATTAAATACTAATTAATGCAACATAGCCACCGGATCACATATTTAAATAATTAGGATTATAACCTATTTTTCCGTCTAGTTGTCTATTTACTCAGCTCGTCAAGGCTACAGCGGTTTCGAAACCTTACTGTTTCATCTTCAGGTCGTAATACGAAATGTCAAATCCCTCTGTCGAGGTCAAAACACTAAACACAATTACACGATTAAAATACACACGATAAAATTTAGTTTTTAAACGTTTATGTTAATCCTTTAATAGTGTTTAGTGTTTGTGACGTGTGTTTTAAATTTTTTATATAAATTTGTGACGACCTCAATAGAGGAGTTTTATATTTTGTATTACATTTTGAATAAAACAGTAAGGTTTCGAAACTGCGATAGCCTTTACAATGTAAGTAAATAGACCACAAGATGAAAAAATAGGTCATAATCCTAATTATTTAAATATCAATTATAAATATTATTTTTAATATATTTAATATATAAGGTCGCTGTGAGGTTAATTGATAAAGAGGACTCTTTTTCTCCAATGAAAGTCTCAAATCAAATCAAATCAAATCTGTAACTTCCCTTTACCTCTCGTGCGCATGCGTGATATTATATACTCTCCCGTTATTCGTACTGTATAATAGCGTTTAACGAAATCATAGCTTCTAGCTTACGTAGAATTACATTGCGTAATGCCTAACTGTACTTACTCTTGCTTCTGTGACTTTCAGAGTCGTTTATCCAGTCATATGTTTCCACAGTACCAAATTGTCAACACGCCTAAAGATGTTTTCACTTTAAATATATTTTAACCTTTTTAAACACAACTTTTGTATTTAAACATAATCTGATTTCAGACAAACCTCTCCTAAGAATATTACAAATTGTAAGGGCCTCAAGTATAAATACAAATAGTCCGCAACAGTTGCGTGCACAATGCTTTTTCCCTTTCGAAATGACGGTTATTGCTCACGACAGAAGGTTAATACGAAACCTCAATGTTTCCACTAGATGTAGAATATTGTATAGAATGGTGTTTCCGGTTTTAAATTAATGTTTGTATCAACACTGATTTCCATAAATTACGGTTGCATTGTTGTACTCACATGAAAATACGACAAGCGTCATATTATAATAGTTGTTTTAGAATCGTTAAAGCGGTTTGTCCCACCCTGTATATGGTGATAAGATTAGTAGTGAGAAGGGTCGTGTTATTATTTAAATGAGAAGGGTCGGGAGACAAATAAATCATTTCTCTGTGTTGAAAGCCAGAACTGGTAATGAACAAGGTGTCGGAGTTGACCTAAATATGCGCAGTGCAGATGCGCACAGGCTCTTGGCATCAACGTAATGAATGAAACGAAATCCAGTGTTGATCGATTGAATTTACAGTGAAAGTGGGAGTGTATTTTTGTACAAGATATTGTAAGATTTAACTGCGATATATAACAGTCTCGTTGAAGTTACAAAACTATCAACAAACATTTGAATATATGAAATGTGTGCCAATTATAACCTCTACATTACTTTTTGAGGAACGTTAAATATTTTACACACGCGCGCGCGTGTGCATGTTAGCTCGCTCACGTTCGCATTTTGTCCAATTTGTTTCAAATTTGGTACAAAGAACGGTTACAATATCAGCTTGAACGTTTGCTAATATCAGTTCTTTTTGTTTTGTAGTATGAAATTAAATTATACAATTACAAGAAGAAAGCACATTCCGGAAGCTTTGGAATCAATAACACAATATAGTAACAGAACAAACTGTTTTACTTTAATATGCAATTAAATTTTAAAGTAAATTCATTATTAACAACTCTCACATTAACAATAACGCCCTTACACAATATACGGACGTCTCGTAAGTGGTTTCACATTAACACCCACCTGCAAATGACAATTTAACTTTATTTTAATAATCATTTGAGGGGTTACTAGTGACGATATATATATATATATATATATATATATATATATATATATATATATATATAAATTAAAATAAGCTTATGTTATTGATTGTAATGTAAGCATTTTCAATTTTTTATTTCTGATAGTACAATTAATTTGAAAATTAAATATAAAAGCATTTGCCGATAAATTCTAAACATGAATTTTTGAAATTAAAATTATCGGTTTCGCATAAATTTATTCTGTAAGAGAAAGTTTATGCCAATCGTTTGATAAGATGATTCCCAGCACAGAGATACAAACCGCATACAGTATTATATCTGTGTGTAATTATTGCTTACTCCTAAGGGACCCTGCCAGCTCAGCCAACTACACTCCCCTTTGCATCTATTGTATGAAACCTTGTTACCTTGAGGTCACGCGGATAATTCTACTTTAAGAAGATGTTGAAAACACGTAAGCGTAACCGTAAAGGTTTGTGTAATTTAGGTTGTTGTATTTTATTGGTTTGTTTTTTTTTTTAATTATACTTTAAACGATTTTTTTTAAGCTTTACTTTTTTAGGCGCGTCATGAATTTTTATATGTGTAAAATTCATTGATTTCGCATCACGCTCGAGCTGTATATGGTAAATAATCGTTTATAAAAATGTATATAAATAAAAAACGTATAATTATTAAATGACGTAGAGATTAATAATTCTCTTATAGAGAACGATGTTGCATATGACAATTTCATCATGACTAATCATTTTCGGGTGTTACGAGTGCCGATAGATATTAAAACTAGACTTACGTTATTGGTTTTAATTTACGAATTCTTATTTTTTTTTATTTCCGGTTGTCATAATTAATTAATAAAGTCAAATATAAAAACCATTTTTGTTTTTTTTTTTATTTTAAGGCGAAAAGCACCAAATGCGCATACCGTTTATTGCAGAGTTAATGTTTACAAGGACGTATTTTCTAAATTTAACATTTTAAAATTATTAAAAAGTCATTAGTCAGTGGTCTATCAACTCACCTCATAAAGGCTACCGCGGTTTCGAAACTTTATAGTTTCATCTTCAGGCCATACAAAATGTTAAATCCTTCTGTCGAGGTCGTCACAAAGTCAAACAAAACATTAAAACATACATCACAAACATTAAGCACAATTACACATTTAAAATATTCATCATTAAAATTCGGCTTGGCCAAGCTACACACGCGACTCGTACGTCGTTACATTCCGGAATCGTTATGTAACGACGTACGAGTCGCGTGTGTAGCTTGGCCAAGCCGAATTTTTGATGAATATTTTATATGTATAATTGTGCTTAATGTTTGTGATGTATGTTTTAATGTTTTGTTTGACTTTGTGACAACCTCGACAGAGGGATTTAACATTTTGTATGGCCTGAATATGAAACTATAAAGTTTCGAAACCGCGGTAGCCTTTATGAGGTGAGTTGATAGACCACTGACGGGAAGAATAGGTATATAATCCTAATCATTTGTATATGTGGTCCGGTGGCTATGTTACAATAATGATATTAAAAAGTCCTTTATCTTGTCAATTTAGTTTTTTCTTGTAGATTATAAAGTGAACAATTTATATTCGAGTTAAAATATTATTATCTATTGAACTATTAATGTCTGCAAACTCATAATAAGGTACGAAACATTAATCTACAGCATATATGTTACTTTCTACAGCAGTTAGTGTAAGCAAAGCTTCTGTCGGCTAATCCCCTGACTGCCATTTTTTTTTAACTTAGTACACAAATTTGATTTATTCTGGCGGAAGCAACTGAAGCGAGTAACTGATGGCTTTAGTGATTCCACCATACCCCTAGGTCATTACATTCTTACTCATCTACACACACACACACACACACACACACACACACACACACACACACACACACACACACACACACACACACACACACACACACACACACACACACACACACACACACACACACACACACACACACACACACACACACACACACACACACACTCTATTAGAAAAATTACTCTATTATAAAAAAGGTAGCAGAATATAAAGTATGCATTGCCATCTGGGACGAAAGTTCAGATCGGATTTATCAAACAAACTACTTTAATATAATCCAATCTGGACATAGGGAAAGCGACTTAGGGACAAAGAAAACTAACGTAAAGGTTGTTGAGGCATTTTAGAACAAAGTTCTGCGGATCACCGTTGATGCATGTTGGGACGATGTTAAATATGGCGTATAAAAAGTACCTCAAGAAGAATGCGGTCACAGGGTGCAATGAAGAGTTTGTAGGTTAGCAGCGTGAAAACTAAGTAATACTTTCAATAGAGTTACTTCTAATAAAAGTGAACATTTTGCAATATAACCACTTAGTAAGGTTGTACCTTACTTGTACGAAAAAAGGTGGCAGTCGCATGACTGCCGAAAGAATTGACTACTTCTTATCACGGGTTATGGATATATATTTTACACCACAAAATAAAATTTATAGTCGATTTTCAAAATCATGAGTACGTTCATTTCAGTTTAATATATTTCTAAATACAATATTATATGATTTTATGTTTATTTGCCAAGACATAGATTTTTGCTACTCGACACTAGAATAGGCTATAACTGACCATGGGAGAAGCACGGAATCCCACATGTACTCCTGCTACTCTTAATATATGACCCTGTGTTTTATTAATTGTCACTGTAAATGCCAACTCCAATGGAAAGGCATTATAATTGTTTGGAATTATAAGATTGTTTCAATTAAAATCATTGCAAATGTAAGCTTATAAACAATAATTTTATAATAAATAATAACAGGGATTCAGATTTTTTTAAAACGGGAATACATCTAGGTCCATCTCAGGTACCTAAACCATGTTTATTTTAAATTCCATCTCAATCGGTCCAGTAGTTAATGTGTGATTGAATAACAAACAAAAACACACACAAAAACTTTCAAATTTAAAATATTATATTAAGAAGTATAAAATATTATTGAAACGTCACTGTTGTAGCCTACAGTTAACATATGTCACAAAACTGAATACTAAATAATTCAGTTGCACTGGATAAGTAGTATAATGGCATTTGAATATTTATTATTCACACCTACCAATATATAATAACGTATAAAACGTCACTGTTACAAAGTTAACACTTGTCATAAAACTAAATACTAAATATAGTTGGACTGGGTAAGTAGTATAATGGCGTCTAAAATATTTTAAATATTTATTATTCACACCTACCAATATATAATAAACGTATAAAACGTCACTGTAACACACACACTGTAACACTTGACACAAAACTAAATAATTAAGTTGGACTGGGTAAGTAATATAATGGCGCGAACATACAAGTTGTCACGTCAAAAATATATTTTAAAACAAAGATATATATAAGAGCGTGACGCGTGACGGCAAACTGATTTTTTCCCGTGCAAAACTTACATCCCGCCATAAGAAGTAGTCACTTCAAAAAGACAGTGTCCTTCAAAAAAAAAAAAAAGCACATTAGATCTACAAGGGTCGCAGTACTATAGTAACCCTAGAAATTCATTAATTAATTGTTTGATGAATCACCATAGGTTCCTAAATTGAAAGTGATTACTTTATTACAGAATATCTGTTTTTCTTTTGTCAAACGTTACTAAAGAGGAACCTTTTTGAAGTGATAACTACAAGAAAGAAAATTTTCTTTAGAAAATGTAAACTATTTCTGTTTTGTTTTCAGTTTTATTTAAATTTTAGCTCTTAAAATAAATTTTAAAAAAACCTTCTAGTTTTTAAAAATAATGTTTGCACGCAGCTGTCTCGCTGACGTGATTAAAACGAATACTCAGCAATAGTTTATGTTAATCATATATTTTTGTAAATGATTTTTGCGTTAAAAAAAGAAGGTGTACAAATAAAACTGCATATAATAGTATTTTTAATTTTAAAAAAATTGAATATATAAAATGTTTATTTACGCATCGCTGATTACGATGGTATTGTTTATCTGGCAATGAAATCTGATTAGAAAAACAACATTTATTGTAAAAAATAGTATTTTTTTCAAGATTTAACCAAATTTCGAAACACATACTTAGGGTTCGGGGGCACTTATTTGCCGGGGCAATGATATCATGGGTTTGGGAGTTTTGGATCTTAGAACGATCTTAACATTATTAACTTATTTTCCAACGAAAAATAACTGTTACAATGTTACTGTACAGTAAATGTGTTTTTACAGCAAAATCTATATGGGTGAATGTATTTTAGTAAAATATATCTGTACATGAGAGAATTTCCTACATAATTTTTGTACTGAAAAGCTAAAATTGGTTATTTTCAGTAAGCAATTTTAAAATTCGATTTAAAAACGGTCTTTCAAAAAAAAAATCTAAATTCTTTCTTTATGCTCGGTCGTTTAAGTATTCTTGTTAAGGAGGAACGTGCAACGCTCACTTTATGTAATTTTCGCCATTAGATATAATTTTCGGGTAAATATAGGTATTTATTCTTAGTGATCGATATGTCATCAAATTTACGTACTAAATTATTCATTTTCAACACACTTCGTTTCATTTTTTTGTTTTAAAAATAAAAACGTGATATTTACAAACAATATTGTCAAACAAAATGAGCATGTTTTCTAATGATCTGATTGAAAGCTATGAGATGGAGGTGTTTAATTGTACACAGCCCGTAAATTACTTTACATTAATATGTTCAGTATAATAATCTGCCTTTCGTCAATTCTTCTTTCTTTGACGCGTTTCGGAGAACCTCCAGCTTCAAAAACTATTTCTATACTCCTATACTATAAACTATTCTATAGAGTATAGAAATAGTTTTTGAAGATGGAGGTTCTCCGAAACGCGTCAACAAAAGAAGACTTGACGAAGCTAGGGAAGGCAGATTATTATATTGAACATAGTGACAATAATCCTAGTAGAAAAGAAGAATATAAAAAGTACCTTACATTAATATCTTATTGACAAATTGGCGTTATCCCAAGTTGACAAAGCCATCGAAAAATAAATAAATTTTTTTAAATTCATAATCTGTAAAGCGCACCAGGTGATTCATCTTTTTTGCATTGTTAAATCGTTCGCGTAGTTTTTACACGATTAGTTAAATCAATTTTTACACAGGCTAATAAAGATTGCGTTAAAATTTATGGAAATCACATTTTAGGAGCTCGGGTTAAATTGAGTTTATCGCGATACTGCATTGTGCCTGTAGACGCTTTGGCAATATCGGAAAGAAATTAAAGCCCCGTACAATATGACATTTTGGAAATCGTATTTATCTCAATCGGCTTTTAAGCATTGCATTAAAAAAACCGTTAAAGAGCGATAGGATTTTGTCGGCTTTATTTTTAAATTAAAAGATTAGAATTAAATTTATAAAATTGTTTCCATTAATAAAATTAATTGTTTTAAACTATTACGTTGCAACAATAAATTCAAAACTTGTGCAAACGATATTTTTGTTTGATAAGCTCATATAAACTCATTTATTTGTAAAAATAATTTCATCACTTGTATCTCTAATACAATTGTGTGCAATCTTTGTAATTTAAACTTTATACTGTAATATGAACTTCGTATATACGGTTTTCTACAATACGGAAGTTAATGTTGTTTTTATTTTACTAGAGAACAGTAGGTAATGCTATCCTCAACTAGTCTATCCTCCGCAAACCTTCGTAACAATAGTATTATTTTATATTATTCACTGTAGTTTATTCCAAAAACAAACAGTTTTTTCGGCCTTCATGAAGTAGTAAACATTGTGATAGGAGAAGCCGTTCAGCCGGTATTACAGAAAGTAGTATTTTTCTTATCTTTTAATCTCAAAACGGATATTAAATTACATATGAGTCGTTTGGGCTTGGTGCAATGATATTCGTACTGAATTTAAAATCAGTCACTGTGTTCGGCCAAAACTGCTTAACAAAGAGATACAAAAACCAATTGCCGAGTTCTATCAGAGACCTTGCTTCGCTCGGTCAGTTAAATTAGGCCTTCTGGAATGTAAAATCCTAATGATTCCATTATACCATCAACTGTGCAGTTCTTTATAATAGGAAATTACGAGGTGTGTTCAGAAAGTAACAAGAATTTTAATTTTTTGAACAAAATATTTATTTACATTCTTCTAAATTAATGTCGCTTTCAAAATAGTCCCCATTGGAGATTATGCACTTAAGCCAGCGCTTCTTCCAATCCTCGAAACACTTCTCAAACTCGATCTTTGAGATAGCCTTTAGTTCTTTCAACGATGAACTTTTAATGTGATCTACGGCTGTAAAACGACGGCCCTTTAAGGTTCTCTTTATTTTTGGAAATAGGAAAAAGTCACACGGAGCCACGTCTGGCGAATATGGAGGCTGGTGCATCGTTACAGTACTATTTTTGGCCAAAAATTCACGAACAAGCAAAGAAGTGTGAGCTGGTGCAATTTCCACAGATGCGGGGTTTTTTTTCGGATTGCTTCACGCAAACGGCGTTGAACTTGTAGGTAGTACTCCTTATTGACCGTTTCACCTGGTGGCAGGAATTAATGATGCACTATGCCACACAGTGAGCATAACCATCACGTTCGACAGCACTTGTCGAGCCTTTTTCGGTCTTGGCGAGCCAGAATGCCTTCACTGAGTTGATTGAGCCTTAGTTTCGACGTCATATCCATAAACCCATGTTTCGTCACCTTTTATAATACGTTTCAGTAAATCTGCATCGTCGTTTACTTCATTTAGTGACTCCTAAGCAACTTCCAATCGCCGCTGTTTTTGTTCAAAATTCAACAATTTTGGAACGAATTTTGCTGCCACGCGTTTCATACACAAAACATTGGAAAAATGTCATGACATGATCCAATCGATGTGCCAACATCATCTGCGACCTCTCTAATTGTGATTCAGCAATTGTTCATAACCATTTCTTTCACTTTTCCACGTTTTCATCAGTTGTTGATGAAATGTTATGTTGAACGTCTAGGGCGTTCATCATTTTCAACGTCTTCACGGCCTTCTTGGAAACGCTTATACCACTCGTAAACTTTTGCTTTACTCATAGCAGACTCACCATAGGCCTTTGTTAACATTTCATATACTTTGTTACACTTTATCCATTTTTTACGCAAAATTTGATACAAATTCTTTGATCCATTTCTTTTAACAAACGAAAATCGCCGAGCTCATAAAAACACGTCTAACCTTAATGGCTGTCAGAGACAAAGTCAACAATGAAAACAGCCGAAAGTTTTATCATACTTCAAGGGCATGTATACCAACATAATAAAAAAAATATTTGACAATCGGACTCTCCAAGCCCGCGAAATTTTTAAATTCCTGTTACTTTCTGAACACACCTCGTATTTAATCGTATTGCAAGCCTATAAAATACTACTATGTTGTGTTAATACTTCATTTATCTATACCATGAAATGGTTTTTAATCATACAAAACAACGTATACAACTTTATTTATGCCGTCTCTCTAATAAAAGCTTTGGTTATTTCATCCTTTCTCTATGGCTTTTTAATATCATACAAGGCCTACATGGTTCGTGTAATATGAACTTCGCTTCCAAACGGGGGGGGTATTCACGATCAAACATTTTCAACATACATGTCATACTATGTCCTTCTTTAATGCTCCATGGCAAACAATTACTGTGTATGTCACACCGGAAGCAAGTACGATGAGACATTGATTTTTCCTCAAAGCGTTAATACAATGCCTCTATGGACATTTGTGATCATGCAAGTTTGATCGTGTATTGACTCGTCAGACTTTTTTCATTCTGTAACTACTTTCGGTAACATGGTTGAGAAACAAAACAACGCGTGACGCATAACGCGAAATGCATTTACTGCGGAATTACGAAGCGAAAACTATAAAAATTAAATACCACAAGAAGATTGTAATGAAAGTTTGTCCGTCATTTTAAAAACATCCTCTTTTAGTGAACAAACCTTTTATCCAAAAATCTCATATTCTACTTTTACTACTACCAACTGAAACTAGGATAAAACCCAAACACTTTCTTCAATGTAAATAGCCGTTCCTTTAATGTTTCACAAGTTAATGTTCAACACTTTATGTATGTCATATATGTAATAGGTTTATGGGCCATTCATATCGAACGCTGTAGGATCGTACTTGTGTTTCATTTACGTATTTCATACGTATTTAATCGTATATACTACTCTTAACACAAAATGTATGCGTCTTACAAAATCAATAATACGATTTTCTGTAATACAAACCTGGTTTATCCGGAAGTTTGAAATAAAAATTTCCCTGTATTAGAACTAATATCTGACTTCTTATCAACTTTGATTCATTTAATCAACTTGAATTATATTAACTTTGATTATGTTTGTATTTGTCTTAGCAACCTTATAGTACGACTATCGGTAATATAAAAATAGTTTATTTAGTACTATGTAGTAACAACTGAATAATAATGTTTTCTGTAACGCTATATTTGATTTTTTTTTAATAGTTGCTTAATAATACGACTATCGGTAATATAAAACTAGTTTATTTAGTACTATGTAGTAACAACTGAATAATAATGTTTTCTGTAACGTTATATTTAGTTATTTTGTTTTTTTTAATAGTAGCTTAATAATACGACTATCAGTAATATAAAAATAGTTTATTCAGTACTATGTAGTTACAATTGAATAATGTTTTCTGTAACGCTTTATATGGTTATTTATTTTTTTAAGTAATAACTTAATAATATGACTATATCTGTAATGCAAAGCTAGTTTATTCGGTACTATGTAACAACAATTAATTAATAATAGGGTTTTCTGTAACACTATCTTTGATTATTTTTTCTTTACTATAGCAACCTAACAATACTACTGTTTTGTAATGCAAACCACGTTTATTCAGACATATGTAATAATAGCCTAGTAATACGGTTTCATATAACACGATAATTATTTTGGTTTTTGTCGTAGCAACCTACCAAATGACCATCTGTATAGCGAATCTAGTTTATTCGGTACTATGTAATAACAACTGAATAACACAGTTTTCTGTAACATTCTTTGATTATTTTGTTCTTTGTCATAGCAACCTAACAATACCACTATCTGTAATACAACTCACGCTTATTCAGTACTACGTAGTTAAAACTGAATAATACAGTTTTCTGTAACACTAACTTTGATATTACTTGGTTCTTTGTAACTTAGACATTAACAAAAATCCTCTATTTGTTAATGTAAGCTTCTTTTATTTGAATATAATAACAACCTAATATCACGGTATTTTATTATGCGAATCTTGATTATTCTGTTTTTTGTCCTAGCAACCTAACAATACGACTATCTGTAATACAGGCATCGTTTATTCAGTACTACTACTGAATAATACGGTTTCTGTAACACTTTGATTGTTTGGGTCTTTGTAAAGTTGAATGTAATAGAAATAGGTATTTTTTAATGTAAACCTGGTTTATTTGGATATTATAACAACCTAGTATTACAGTTTATACTAATTATTATACAAATTTTGATTATTCTGTCTTTCCTCATAACACCCCGCAGGAGAATGCAGACTAGCTGCACCTATTGAGAGGATTTAGACGTCCCTCGCGGTACCCGAGTCTAACACACACTTACACTTACAACACTACACTTACGACTTTAACACTTTACACTCACACTTACTTTTAGGGAGGCGATTATAGCCTAAATGTGCTTTTCGCCTTAAAATAACAAAAAATCGTTATAACAAGCTGATAACAAAACTATAACAAATACCTTGTTTATTCGGTTTTATGTAATAACTGATTTCCTGTAACACTGTTTTTGATTATTCGGCTTTTGTAACTAGATCTTAACATAAATTCAGTATATTACAATGCAAACCTCGTTTATTCTGATATTCATAAAAACAACATAATATATTTTTTTTATTATACGTATCTTGATTACACTGTTCTTTGCATTAGCAACGTAATAATACAATTCTCTGTAATACAAATTTAGTTTATTCAGTGCTAGGTAATAAAAGCTGAATAATACCGTTTTGTGTAACACTATATTTGATTGTTAAGTTTGTTTTAACGAGACTCAACATAAATTACTGTCTTCTGTAATAAGAAATTGGTGTATTCAGAAATTTGTAATAATACCTGCTTCACGTTTTACATAGTTTAATTAGTAACAATTCGGACTTCAGCAATACCTAATTCGATTATTGTGATCCATTTATTGACAGCCAAATTATCAGCGGCTTCTTTAATACAATTTTTTATTATTCAATTCTTTGTAATACAAACAAACTTCGTGATTTGAATTGTTTTTTTTAAAAACAACTTAAAAATACAGGCTTCTGTAATATGAACTTAGTTTTTTTTGGCATTGTAAAAATTGTATAACAATAAATCTGTTATAATGTGAAACTCAGTAGTTCTGTCTTATTAATAAGTTCATAAGATTGCATTAAGGCAAAAGTTTGTGCAATGCAAACTTTTATTGTGAAAACAACCTAATAATATGATTTCGTGTATTAGGTACTTTGATTATTTCACAGTAAATACAGTAACTTTTTATTTATTTATTTTATTTTTATTTTTTAAGGCGAAAAGCACATTAAGGCTATTATCGTTTCCCTAAATATAAGTGTGAGTGTAAAGTGTTAAAAGTCGTAAGTGTAGTGTTGTACGTGTGTGTGTTAGACTCGGTACGAACTAACTGCGAGAATAAGTTCTCGGTGCGAATAAGTTTAAGGAAGTTGGAAGTGTGTCGTGGTTACATACTTATAATATGTCTGAAACGCCTAAACAATTTGTGCCACGGAATATATGTGTCCACAAAACCTACCACAAAACATTAACATATCACACAAAAAATGCTGCTAAAATATTTCGTTTTTTATCTAAGAGCGAATAAAGTATTTTATCTGAACTGCAAACTACATTTCTTGCACTGCGGTTCCCATCTTAATCTTAGCGTACAAACCTACAAGCTTATTACACCCGGCATTTCCATAGAAGGCTAATAAAAAAATGATATATTAGGTAGTTTGTTGCTTTTAATGAAAACATCATAATTCATTATGTATGGTTGCTATGACAACAACGACCGCAGGATGCGAATACAACCGGCTGTTTTGATGCCGCAGTTTTTATATTTAATTTCACTCGGCTGTAGATTACTTTTGCTTTTTCGAATAATTGTTTAAGAGAGCGAAGCGTCGGCAGAGCTCTGATCTTCGTGCGTTTATTTTTTTGACGCCGACATCGGATTAGGCCCGCGATATTACTGAATACTGAACGATCAAATACAAGCGGAGATATAAGTCGTATTGAAATCGTTTTAATTAAAGGGAAAATGTCTGAAAAATGTTCATTTTATAAATTTATTTTCTCCAATACAAATACACTGCCCGTAAATGTTTTGATGTATATGATATTTTACATTATACTTTCCGAAGAGTTTTTTTAATTTAGTGAAAAAACCTTTTTTCTCTATTCATGCGAATACATATAAATCTGAAAAAATCGTATCAGACATATACTTTATTTATTTATTACAAGTTAGACTAATGAGGATAAGGGATCGTAACGGATGTGACAACGAATCGAACACACAACATTGAAGTGCGCTTTTGACTCCTTACTCACATCGACCACCAATGTGTCTGATTACTAAGGGATTGAATTTTATACTTAAGCGTAGTTTACTCATATTTGTGATTCATTTCGAAAATCGTAGTCTTCAAGCTCTCTTATTTCTAAAGAACCATATATATATATATATATATATATATATATATATATATATATATATATATATATATATATATATATATAAAAAAATTCTTTAATTGGAAATGAGTGTACCTTACATCGCCTAAATTTTGATTAATAACACAAAATCTAAGCATAAATCAAAGTTTAACTTTTAATTTGAAAATTTGTAAAATGGAACCCCGCAGGGGGGTGCAGACTAGCTGCACCTATTGAGAGGATATAGACGTCTCTCGCGGTACCCAAGTCTAACACACTTACACTTACAACACTAACCTTACGACTTTAACACTTTACACTCACAATTACATTTAGGGAGGCGATAATAGCCTCAATGTGCTTTTCGCCTTAAAATAATAAAAAAAAAAAAAATGTAAAATGGAATTTTTGGAATGATAGCGAAACACATTTTAAGAATTTCTGTACTTTCAATGTTGGCATAATTTCTTAACTACTTTTAGATATATTATTTTGCTGTAACTTTATTATTATATTAATTAAATTTAAAACAGTTTTAATTTTTTGAAAGTTTTAGCATAATTATTACAGTAAGTGATAAAATTACATTAGACTTCTGTTGTTTTTATGAACTAAAATTCTTTTAATTTGAAATTAGTATATTATTGATTGTATAATGTAACACAATAATCAATAATGCACTTAAATATAGAC
>CM040188.1:26636201-26643701 GCA_022606455.1 Callitettix versicolor
ATAAGGTGTTCTGGTAGAATTCGTGATCTGGTTGCTGAGATCCAAAGAGTCTCCTTCTTTTGACCTCTAGGACTTCGTACTCAAGGAGTATGTCTTAAGACTTAGTATAAACTTGCCATTTCTGCCTCTTTACAAAAATGCTGTTTCTTAAGAGAAGTATCAAAGTTCAACTCGCATCTATACATAACCGGCTACCATCTTAGTACTTGCAGTGTATGAATACCCAAATACAAGGTAAGGTTTGAAACTAGAGGATGGGATTATACAACCTCAGGCACGGCGATAAACGGACCTATTGTGCAAATAATTTTTTTGAATACTAGTTCACATTACTGGTACCCTTAGTAAGTTCTAACAATCCACTGACCAGCTTATTCTAGGTTTTAAATGTTTCCTAGGGTCCTATAAACTAAAGCCCTACTAGGAAGAGCTTCACAGTCATGGATTATTTTCTGCAGTTTCCTCTTCTTTCCTGCACAACTTACACTCAGTTTCTCCGTGGTATATACTATTCTGTTTAAGTGCATCCTCAGACCACAGTTGTCTGTAATAAGCCCCATTATATTCCTGAGTTGTGGCTTTACCCAAGACGTCTGCCGCTCCACTAAGCCCTCCTTGAGACGCTTGCTATGGGAAAGCACATGAAGGTTATCCTACCTTGCGTGGTGTTGCTTGTTTATCCACATATTATTAGTGGACCCGGCCAATAACAGAGAATTCCTGAAGCTGGCTCAAGTCGGATAATCTCAGATGCAGATCCCAGCCCAACCAGTTGGGCTGTCTCCTCATTACCCTCAACACCCTTAATCCAGTGAAGAGATACCTGATTACCTAGGTACAGAGCAATGCGTTTTTCCCGACATTTCCAGACAAGCTTAGACCGTATTTTAGGACTCACAAGTGCTTTGACTCTGACTTGTCGGTATACATTTGCGTGCGTGAGTGCGTGTGTGTGTGTGTGTGTGTGTGCGTGCGTGCGTGTGCGTGCGTGTGTGTGTGTGTGTGTGTGTGCACGCGCGCGCGTGTGTGTGTGGTAGTAATCTAGAAGTCAAGTGCAGCGCTCATGTCAAAGTCATTGGGCTGGATGTTGCAATGATGGCCGCTCCAACAGCGGAAATTCACTAACAAATCAGGCGGTACGTTAAAATACTCTTACTATACAGTACTGTGTACTTACTGCGGTACGCCAAGCCGCAGAGAAATGTGCTTTAAAATGATGACCGCTGAGACAACGCCCCCCCCCCCGAATGTTATCCCAGTACAGATTTGCATGCCTCTATGCATACAAGTGTTCCTATTATACTGAACCCGATGTTTGCAAGAAAATAATGCGAAGTATTTACATTTCGTATTAGTTACTGAGCGACTCACACACTCACACTGTTTCCTACTTTGAAAATGCAACCGATTTGCAACATATGTAGAAAGTAAATGGTGCAAACACATTACGCAATCTTTCTTCCACCTAATTATTTAAAAAAAAAATGTTTTGGGGAAAATATTGACAGAAAAAACAGGAAATCCGCTTAACTTTATCAAAAACGGTTCAACATCAAATACTGCTCATGTACAGAAAATTGCAACTCAAATTAGTTTTAAAAAATTTAAATAAAAAGATTCAGTAGGCCTATTCGATAGTAATTTGTTATAAAGCCCGAAGGCGGTCAGTGTTTATTTTTCCATTTTATCCAAACCGTCAATTTATTTTATTTCAAATTGACTTTAAAAATGTATCTATACATACATACTTACACTCACGCGCGCGCACACACACACACACACACACATACACACACACAAATCTACCTAAAGCGACATTGAATAGAATTTAGTTTTCGCCGCTATAAAGAGATTTCCGCTATAGAGATTTCCGTTACTCAACCAAATTGTGTACAAATTGTTTTTATTTGTAAAATGTGTTATAGACTGTTTTTAATTTGAAGTATTGAGTATAAAAGATTACTCAAACTATAAGACATACATTATTTGAAAAAGAATATTTATTAAATAATATTGTACGAATACAGTACTGTAATTGTAAGGGGAAAACACAATATTTTGCCGAAACAACTACAGAATCGCTTCCATCAATTACTTCAAATTCTGCCTTTAGAATTTCCTTGAAGTCATTCATTTCTTTATTTTACTTTTCATCAGAAGAACTATTAAATCTTCTTTATTTACACATTTCTCTAACTCACACACAACTAACCTTTACATCTAACGCTAAAATTTTCCATTTAGAACCAATTACACTGTACTGTCAAAATATTAAAAAAATAATCCATTACTTTTTAAATGTACTACTCACAAACACTCGTTTCTGTTGACGCATTACTCACTGCTTTAAACACTCGAATGACGTATTAGCGTACTGAGAAATAGCGTAGCAAGTGTGCACGTTTTTCACCTTTATAAAGAGATTCCTGGAATTTTGTTGGCTTTAATAGAACAAGTTAAAATACATATTTTTACTATAAGAATGGAAAAGGTTCAACACATGTTGTCCTTAGAGAAAGATTTCCGTCATAAAGAGATCCGCAAGAGAGAGACTTTACTGTATATATAAATCTAAATTTGATGATTCCATTCTGAAAAATGTGATCGATTTTTCTTTTTTTAATGGATTTTTAACCTAATTGTTTGGGGATATTGTATGGGTACTTACGAACTAAATTTGAGCAAGATGTAAATCAAAATCGTTTTGTTTTAATTGATAAAACAAAAATATATTTACCAAAAATTTTTAAAAAAATTGTTGAATTTGCAGAAGAGGCAATTTTTCAATCAAGATATCGGTTAATGTGTGTGCCTACATTAATGTTCGTGTTTAAACTATTTCTTAGTGGGAGGGGCGAGGTAGTGGAATACTGATCAAAATATCGAGATTTTTATGCTCCGTACGTTCATCTGTTTTTTCTAATTTCAAAAAAAAATTACTCGCTGTTACGTATCGGAATACTTCCATTAGACTAATATCAAAGAGTGCATTGTAAGTTTTAATAATGGAAGTAATGATAAATACAGCTTAAACAAATACAAAATTGACAAAAGTATGAAAGGTTATGAACGTACTCAACAAAATATTAACGTTCCTAGATGAACTTTAAAAAAATACTTTAAAAATATTATTCTTGTTTTTTTCTGGATCACTGGATCGTAATTTGGTAACAAATGTTTTTATACGTGTAAAGTGAGAAAATGAAAAAGTCATCATACCAGTTAAAACAGTCTAAAAAAGAATTTAAAAAATTGAGAGGAAGAATTTCACAAACTTTTTCTCCGTTTGTTTTTTAAAATAGTTAAAAATCACTTCTGGCTAAATACAAGCTTCAATAATATCCTGTGAACGTTCCAATATGGTAATACTGAATAGATATTTACCTAACTCTATCATCCAGATAAATAAAAACAGTTAAAGAGGACCAAATAACATGTTTAGGAAATACCATAAAACATTAATAAGAAGAAAATAGACGTGAATGCGTTCAGCTTTTAATCGATTTAAGAATGTACTATGCAACTTCAATCTAAACTTTATTTTAAGAGTTCTGCGTTGTTATATATAATCAGTGATTTTGTATGTATAGGATTATGGATACTAAGAGAAACCTCTTTTAAAATATTGAAAGCCATCGAATTGTGGTTATATAAAAGGGTGTTGAAGATTTCTTGGACATACTAAAGAAAACGAAAAAGTTTTGAAGATAATATAATATGATAATGAAGTAGTAATTTCAATAGTCGAAATTACAATATTATTTTTGCCGGTAAAAACTTGTATTGTACGACTTAAAAGTGCAAAGTAAAATTACCTGTAAAGTAGTTTTGGAGGACGAAGAATACCATGGCTTAAAAACCTATGCCATGGTTCAAAATGTCAATAGCATTTATTTATAGGGCAGCAGTAAGTAAGGACTGTCTACGTCCTATAATCTGGTAAGAGACGAGAAGACAAGGACTTTCCAAAGTGTCGATACAAAATGTTATATAATGTAATCTGAAAATCTATTGCGAATTGGAGAGTAACATTACTTTTTGATGAAACAATATCTCAAAATTAAATTTTTACTTAACTAATATATATATATATATATATATATATATATATATATATATATATACACACACACACACACACACACACATGTTACATTACTGTTTTTGGCCAAAAATTCACGAACAAGCAATGAAGTGTGAGCTGGTGCATTATCGTGGTGCAAAAGCCATGAATTGTTTTTCCACAGATCCGGGCGTTTTTTTCGGATTGCTTCACGCAAACAGCGTTGAACTTGTAGGTAGTAGGGTACTCCTTATTAACCGTTTCACCTGGTGGCACTATGCCAATTCATGATGCACTATGCCATTAATATCGAAGAACACAGTGAGAATAACCTTCACGTTCGATCGCACTTGTCGAGCCTTTTTCGGTCTTGGCGAGCCAGAATGCCTCCACCGGGATGATTGAGCCTTAGTTTCGACGTCATATCAGTAAACCCATGTTTCGTCACCTGTTATGATACGTTTCAGTAATTTGAATCATCGTTGACTTCATTTAGTGACTCCTGAGCAAAGTCTATTCGCCGCTGTTTTTGTTCAAAATTCAACAATTTTGGAACGAATTTTGCTGCCACGCGTTTCATACACAAAACATTGGAAAAAATGTCATGACATGATCCAATCGATATACCAACATCATCAGCGACCTCTCTAATTGTGATGCGGCGATTGTTCATATCCATTTCTATCACTTTTTCCAAGTTTTCATCGGTTGTTGATGTGCTGGGACGTCCAGGGCGTTCGTCATCTTCAACGTCTTCATGACCTTCTTGGAAACGCTTATACCACTCGTAAACTCTTGCTTTACTCATAACAGACTCACCATAGGCCTTTGTTAACATTTCATACACTTTGTTACACTTTATCCATTTTTTACGCAAAATTTGATACAAATTCTTTGATCCATTTCTTTTAACAAACAAAAATCGGCGAGCTCATAAAAACACTTCTAATCTTAATGGCTGTCACAGACAAAATCAACAATGAAAACAGCTTAAAGTTTTATCATACTTCAAGGGCATGTATACAAACATCATAAAAAAATATTTGACAATCGGACTTTCCAAGCCTTCGAAATTTAAAAACTTTCTGAACACACCTCTTGTTAAGGTTCAGGGATAAAATGGACGGAGGAGCACCTCAGTGAGGGAGTGTGTATATATATATATATATATACGCAGATATATATATATACATATATATATATACTAAATAAAATAAAATAATAATATAATTCCTCACAGATGAATAAATAAATGTCAACTTATTACTGATTTGTAACAGATGTTCATATACCATGAAAACGAATAGGACAACAATTATTAGGGTTTATTTTTGTCGATTCTGTTCAACAAACGTTAACTCGTTTCACTGTTTTCTAGTAAATAAATATTTTTAAAGGGGAAAGGTAAAGTAAATAAATGCTGTTTCAATTTTACGAAACATGAACAAGGGTTAGTTTTGTCAGTTTATTTTTGGAACATTTGTTGTCTGATATTTACATATTGTACTGTATTATAAAACGTCTACACTTAATTAACTTATATACAACTCTCCTGGATCCTATGGGTTGCAGTCACCACTTCAGGACCCAGTCTGTGGTTCTGTTGGGGGCGCACAGTCAATGCCACGCTCCCCGCCGTGACCCCTTTGTGCGCGCGCAGTGAGCCGCAATTGTTTACAATCTGAAAATAATAAAATATTAACATAAACAGTGAAATATTTATAACGTAACAAAGGAGAAAGGTAAACTAAAACGGAGTATATGTCCGATGGAGGGCAGAGCCGGCATTTCCTATTGGAACACAAAAAAAATATCAAGGGAACTTAGAAATATCCGGGAATGACAATTAATAGCAATGAACTCTTGGACACAATGATAAAAGAACGGAACATATTAGGAAGAACAACAAAAGGATACTGAATATCATCATTTGGGATCAACAGATATAGAAAATAAATAAACATAGACTATATAATTAAATTATAAAAAGTGTAATCTCACATGATTGCGAAGTATGGCTTTTGAAACAAAAAACACAAAAATGTCTTGAAGCTACAGAAGTGGACTATTGGCGAAGAGCCGCACCAAATGGTCAGCCAAATGGGAAAAGATAAAACATGTAAAAATCCGTGAAATAGTGGATGCGAAGCACACCATTGTAGACAACATCAAGACAAAACCACTTCGGTGATTTGGTCATGTGGAAAGAATGGACGATAATCGACTTCCCAGACAGATTTTAAAAAGAAAAGCAAATGGTCGCAAAAAGAAAGCAAGACAGAGACTTAGTTGGAGAGAAGAAATTGATAAGGAAGTGAAAGAGAGGAGATTGGATCACGATCTGTGGAATTACGGGGGAAAATGGAAGCTGGGAATCGGAAGACGTTGGATAAGAATAAAAGTTAAAGTCCTGAGTGACTCAATCACTCATTTCTAAGTCCTATATTTCTTACACTTCCGGGAAGCCAGAGGGATGAAATGTTACACAGGTGTACGTTATAACTTGAGTTTATTATTTATTTTTTGTGTTTAACGTCCGACTATTGTGCACACTTGGTCTAATGCAGACAATTGGATGATTTTATAGCGTATGACAATGCCAAGCCCTGGCCGGGAATCGAACCCGGGTCATCGGGGTGAAAGCCTAGTACGTTATCAACTAGGCCACCGAGGCGGCAATTTTTTTTTAAATGTACTTTTTGAAAACTAATTAGAATATTAGTAAACAAAATGTCAAATAGAACATAATTATGGTTCGTCACTATATCACTAAATTGATAAAACAAAATTAAATACAGCTTCTAATTACATCAGTACGCGGAAAATATCTGTGTTGAAGACGTGTCAGATAGGAAAATAAAACAATTTCAATAAAATTATTTTTAAAACTAAATTCAACTGAATTATCGTATGCTTGTTGAATGTAATTGAACGATAAACATTGAATCTTATCTTACCAATGAGAATTGCTGGTTCGATATCGTCGAGGTTAAATAGCTATTACTAGCCGCCTCGGTGGCCTAGTTGATAGCGTACTGGGCTTTCACCCCGAGGACCCGGGTTCGATTCCCGGCGAAGACTTGACATTTTCATACGCTATAAATCATCCCATCGTCTGCATTAGCCCAAGTGTGCACAATAGTCGGACGTTAAACACCAAAAAAAAGCTATTACTTACGTTATTCGTGTGTACTTCGTTGGCATGGTGGACGTTGTTGGGTTTGTTGAGTTCTTCATCTTCACAGTCGGAAGTCGTTTCGCCACTTCCGGTAAGGTCGTCCTTTTTCCTTCTGCGTTGTGGAGGCGTTTTGTAGATTTTCATGAATCCTTTCAAAGGTCTCCTTTCTGTGTGGTAAAAACATAAAAAACCTTGTTTAACAACTGTTCAATGAATGATTTAGCCTAATGTAAACCGTAAAGTGTCCGATAGAGGCAGG